>JAAEAF010006769.1:0-65336 GCA_011037195.1 Triatoma infestans
TTTCTTTTTTTTTTACTTTGCTTTTGTTTGTTAATTACTTTAGTTAATTTTGTTCTGATTAAATGTACAATGTTTATTATTTTTGTTTATTAAGCAAGTAGCTCATGCTATGTTATCTATAATTTGTTTTTTCTTGTATAACTTTCTTTACTTTTTTTTATAGTCACTCTGTATGTAAAGGATGTAATCTTATAGACATACAAATAAATAAATAAAATAAATAATATATGTTAATGATTTTTAAATTTATTAAAAAGTTGTTTTCACTTGTAGCTGTTTTCCTTTCTTGAAAAGGTGTGATTTCATGCATTTATGTTGAATAAACTCGTTCACTAGTAATAGTGAATTTTCTTATTTTTTACATCAGAAGTGGGATTGAAATAAAGATTGGACAATTTTGATTTGCAAGGTCTTATTTAAATAAATTATGAGTTACAAATAAAATAATTTTTGTAAAGATAAAGTACAATTAAGCTGTTACTGCTTAATATTCCGTGTTAAGATTGAAAACGGGGGGGGCAAAGCCTCCTCATTCCACTGCGACCTGCATTGTTCCGTGGTTAAGTAAATTAATTGACATTTTCACTTCCAAATCATTAAGCGATAAGAAGAATTCTAGTTTTCATTCTAGAAGAAAGGGAAAAAAGGTGTACTTTTACCTCACTGAAGAATTTTTTTGTCAAACACACGAGTTCTTTAAATGTAAGAGTATGGTGCTAATACTAAGATGCATACGATGGACGACAGTTCTGTAGCATACGGTGATATCTTGTTAGACGAAGAAAAGCTGCATCCATTATATTGTATGAATAGGAAAACTATGGACGCAGAAAAGACATGGTTATGAGCTGGAAATATTGGAAACGGTGCAAGTTGTTAGACAAATTTCGTTCCTTATCTGTTGGTCATCGAGTTCAAGGTACTGATTGTAAAGCATTTGTATTGACCATGTCGAAGAAAGATATAGTGCCAGAATTGCCAGGTGGATATTCTTCAAGTCAATATCATGTAGTGATGGAAGTAGAACATAATTTTTTATATCGATTAGAAAGCTGTACAAATGAAAAATAAAGGAATAAGAACGATTGCTAAGATGCTTGAAACACATGGATATGATAGTTTTATTATAGATGATATAGTATTATATAAGTAATGCGAAGGATCTAGGAAGTTAGTACCGCTAAGGAGTATGTATTACGAAATAATTAAATCAGCGTAAGAGGTAGAATATTTTGCTTTTTTGAAAACACAACACTTAATAGATAAAGAGTGTTATATTCCTGATTTAAGAAGAACGGTATAAGAATATTGTACAAAATGTGCTCCCTTTATCAAGAATGATAGTAAAAGAGAAAACAAGAAAAAAGAATTTTTAGTTATAAATAAAGATGATTCAAGTTTTGTCCCAGCTAGCGTTATTCGTTTTATAACTATTTTCTCGTCGATTTTTATTTGCTGCAAAATTGAGGAAAAGCTATTTAATATTGAAAATAAAAAACTTAAATTGTATCCCCCCCCTTTTTTTTTCTAACAGAATGCATTCTGTTTTTTAAACTGAATTAAACATCAAATTTATTGAAAAGTGTTTTTTTTTATTTATTCCGAAACAAGAATTAATAAAGATATATAAAGTGGGGAATAGCAAAGAGAAATAGAAGCTGGAGAGTAAGAAAAGGTGAGAGAATGTTAGAAGGAAGCTGCTACCGGACTAATTACAAGATGAGACAGTGAAATTATATAATAATAGAGAATAATAACAACAATCTGTTTGGTGCAGAAGATTTACCTGGGGGGTAAATGAGGCCAACACTGTTATCTGTCAAGTTTGAACTCGTAAGTGTAAGTAACAATAACTTGCAGTTAATAGTGGAGAGTTCACAGAGTAAATCTGCCTTTATGATTTGGTTGATGAGGTATTCGTTTTGACCACGTCAACTCTCTTGGATAACAATTCTAGTTAACATTTATATATAATCTGTTTATTATCATTTCCAAGTATAAATCTCTCTAGTATCTATAACATCTATGTGTAACCATTGTTGTATTATTATTATTATCATTATTATTATTATTATTATTATTATTATTATTATTATTATTATTATTATCATTATCATTATTACTGTATGTATAAGTAATTTATCTTCTATGATAAATCCAACACTAACCAACACTATCTAGTACAATGTACATTCTAATTTGGCAGTGGGTATGTAAGTGATGGTGGTGTGATGATGTGTTTGTAGGTAGCTTGTGGCTTGGCTTTTAGCGAAAAGTTTATAAGTTGAATTTTAAAAGAGAATGAAGTCTAGTAATAATAAGAAGGTCACACTGTTTTTCAAAAGATATATTCTTAAGAGAAATAAGTTAACAACATATGCGGATAAATTAATTGGAAATACTCTTAAAACTTGATATGGCACTATGTTTCACTTTGTAGCTAGAACGAGCTGTCAGGTACTGTGTTGGTGGTGTGATTTGTGTTTTTAGGTAGCTTGTGGCTTGGGCGTTTTAGCGAAAAGGGCTTATAAGTTTGTAATTTTAAAAGAGAATGAAGTCTAGTAATAATAAAGAAGTCACACTGTTTTTCAAAAGATATATTCTCTAAGAGAAAATAAGTTAACAACAATATGCTTATAAATTAATTGGAATAACTCTTAAAACTTGATACTGGCACTGATGTTTTCACCTTGGTAGCTAGAACGAGTCTGTCCTTAAAATATCTCTTCTCTTTGTTTCAATTCCTCCCCTGTGTGAAGAAGGGTTAGTACAGTACAATGCCATAATTGTTCTTGAACCGTACGAGTAACGGTCTTTATACCTGGCTGGTCCTTTTGCAACATATTTTGATAATTTAGATTTATTTAAAATTTAATATTATTTCAAGTTTCGTTGCTCCATCACAGTAGTAATGCCACTTGTCTCAATATTTTTATAGTCCATGTTTTCAATAAAACAAATAAAGATAGCGCAAGGATGAGGTTAATGATACTTATAAAAAAAACTTACTATTCATCATTCTTGATAATTTTTTTTGAACTATTCGAAGTTCTTGCTATCGTTTCAGAATGGTCCATTTTTATCAGTTTGTGTCACTTCAATAAACTAAAACTCACAGGTAGGTAACCAAATTTGGTATAAAAAATATCTCAACCGAAAGTAAAATACATTTGCGCACAATAATTATTTTAATAGTTCTCATGATTTTCTCGGAAGCCAACGAAACATCTCGTAATCATTTTCTATCCAGGGAAATATTTAAACAAAAACATAAGAGTTAATCATAAAAGATATTGAAATGTTTTAATTATCTTATTCATTATTTCGTAGATAAATTTATATATGTATATATAAACACAAAATAAAAATATCTAAAATTAAAAATAATAATATAAAATAATATAAATATATAAATAAAATAATAATAAAAAATATATAAAATAAAAAATATATGAAAAGTATAAAATAAACAGATGAAAATTAAAGAAAATGAAGAAAAATTCATTTTAAAATTCACACTTTAAAATAAAATAATGTAAATCTTTTTCCGTATTAAGTACATATTATTTGTTTCATATCTTATATAAAGTAAGTACACTTTATATAATAGCCAAAGAAGACAACAATATACATGCTACACTCAAAATTTAGGAACGTCTTTAAAATTGTTTATCTAAGGTAAAGCAAAGTTAAATAAGGTAATGGTTTTTTTTTTTTTTTTTTGTTTTTTTTTTTTTTTGGAAGGCTTACGTCCAACTTCCGGAGGCAGATAGCAAACATTATGTAAACCACTCATATTAATACATCAAATGAATTCCAAGGACAGGCGTGTGGGAATTGAACCACGAAGTACAACACACCTTAGCTTTGCGACCTGAGCCTCAACCACTCAGGTAAAGTGGCGACAAAATGTTTATCTATTTAAGCATCAATTGTATTAGAATAAAAAATTATTATTCATTTAATAAAGGTGAACATAATTTTAAATTATTTACACATAAAAAATATATATTTTTACTTTTTTTTACCCCCAGTAAGAGGAAGTATTGTAATCGTGTCAAATTTTCGATATCGAGTTTTCACCGGAAATATCCGTTTTGAGGTCCCTCGAATCCAAAAAAGTGGTTTTTAGAAAATGGTATGTGTGTGTGTGTGTGTGTGTGTGTATGTATGTGAACAGCACAGTTCAAAAAGGAAAGACAGTAGAAAGTTCAAACTTAATTTTCTTGAAAGTACTGCCAAGAGAACTGAGAATAAGCTTTTCATTTAATAAGAAGTGGCACTTTAGTGAATTTTTTTTTTCCAATTTTTGTGATTTTTTCAAAAACGCCTCAACAACTTTCTTTAAACTTGTCAAATCAACTAAACAAACAAAGAGCTACAACTTTTTTTGAAACTTTTCCCCGGGAAAATTTATTTAAGGACACTTTTGGGGGAAGGGTGGGATGAGGTTTTCCTCTAAAACGCTATTTTAGTTTGTTATACAATTCTATCATCTAAATAATATAATCAGGATTAAATATGTTTTTGAAATTCCGAGTTTGAAGAAAATTAGTAAACCGGAAGTGCGCTTTTACTGAACAGTTTTTTCAGTTTTCGACGAATTTCATTAAATTTGGCACAGAAATTATAAAACTTGTCAATTATAATTTTGAGAACTGGAGTAGGGGAAAGTTGTGTGAGTGTTTCATACCAGATTTTTTTTTAATTGTTTATGTCCATAAGAGATAATATTATTTTAAAAACCACTGCAACAAATTGAGATTGAAGTGATGCGTACATTGGACAGATGAAAAGAGTATTATGGTACATGGTTCTCCCCATAACATTTATGTTAATTATAGAACAATTTTTGTATATGTTATGTGTTATTAACGAAGTCAATTTATACTTCAAGTTCTCTATTAGTTTTATTATTGAGAAAGGAATATTTTGAGTGACGAACATTTCTGAGTTACTTCTAGATTATTATTAAATATATTTAAATATGGCTGAAATTGAAAGTTATTTAAACTTTGTGAATCTTGTTTCCTTAAATAAGTTTTAAATTCTATTATTATTTTGGGAATAATTTGTATTAAGGTTCTGCAATTTTCGATAAACAAGAGATGATGTTCATATCCGTTCACTAACTCTGGTAACTGAGAAGTCCAATAACATATTTTAAGGAAGAATTTGTGAAAATATTTAAGTAATTTTTGAAAACAAACATTAGGCTAGGCTCCATTTTATCAGCTTAAGACTTTAATTTAATGTTAATTTAAGAATGAACTAACTAATATGTGGGACACCTGTCTCTCTAACCTGATTATAAAATTTGGGGCGTATTGTTGTTTAGCATCAGTTTAATAAAGAAAAAAACTAAGGTGAGCTCTTTCAACTTCACTGGCATAGCTTAATCTCCGCACCGGGATCACCGTATAGAAAAATGACCACTGAATGATGATAGCTTCAATAATTGACTTTCTTGAACTTATTTTAGTGTGGGAGCATATGTTCAGTGTTGTACCTGTAATTAACATATGGAAACTTTTCACCAGTAAATCTTTTAAGAATAATGAACTTGCATTTCACACCTGTATTTGAGTTTTCGAATATTCTAATATCATCAGTGTACAGCGATGGTAACACACAACAGTCTAGTTAATTGTTATAATAATTTCAAAAGCAATAATCACTAATGTGATTAATGATATTTATAAATAAAAAGAATGGAAAAAAAAGGATATAGGAATATTTTATAATAGTATTCATTATGTCATACATAAATTAATATATATATATAAATATATAATTATCTATATACAGAATGATGGGGAGTTTGTGCCTAAGGGCTAGTAGAGAAGGGCCAGAAAGATCACCTCGCCTGATCCTCTACCACTGTCCATACATATATGTTTTGAGTTGTAATATACATTACAACTCAGAACATATGTTTCTAGCGTATCCTTTGAAGTTATAAATAGTGCCAGCGGCGAAGGTTTTTGCCACCGCTTGTTCTTGTCAACAAGTTGTTATAGTATAGTTGTGTTTGTGTTAGTTGGGTGTAGCAGGTAGTAATGGGAGGGGATGGAGTGTTGTTGGCTCCCTGTAGGGCACGTCAAAACTCCTCTATCGTTGTCTAGTCGTAGTAGTGGTAGTTGTATATATATATCTGGTAATTGGTGCGACATAAGCCCTTCCTCCCCCTACATCCACTCCTATCAAAATATACAACTGGAGTAAATTAGGATCGGTCAACTGGTATTGTATGACTGTTGTGTCAATGCAAAACGTATGCCATTAGTTTCAAAATAGCAACTCTTCTATACAGCCTCTTCCTCTGAAAATTCACTATATTCATCCATTCTAACTATCACAGTTCTCCCTTGATCTCCACCGCCACCACCTCCCCCCAACTACCACTACCACTCGTTCTATATGTAATTTCTCTGCCCACATTTTCTGATTGAGCTTTAAACAATCCCCTTTGACTTTGTCCATTTTAACAGAAATTGGATTTTACTGCAGTTGACTGCTTTTTATTTTCATTTCAGTTAATTTTTTTAAAATGTAGGAAATTAGAAATTTATTTCATTAATCTATGATCATATATATTATTATGAAAAGCAGAAATTAAAAAACATTTTACATTTATTTATATTTTATTTTTCTTAGAAAGTTTGTAGGTGAATATGTGTACAAATTAATATGCTTCCTGTTGAAAAGTTAGATTTTTCCAAAAGTTCTATGGCATTTTCTAATAGACTGTAAATCAAATCAAGATTTGTGATACATTACAAAACTGAAAACAAAACCTAAAACTCAAAGTTGCTCCCCTGCTCCCCTGCTCCCCTAGAACCATCTAAAATCGACTTCTTTTCCGGAAAACATGTTTCATATAGAAGTGATAAATGTATTCTTTGCAGATTTATGATTTCATGTTTCGAGGAAAATCCAAAAAAAAAACTTCCAAAATCTGATACTATAAATACAATACTTTAAAATTGATCAAATTTCTTCAATTTTGGAATTCCAACAATTAGTTTTATATATCTTAGCAAAGCGCCCGCTCTAGGGGCGGCCAACCCGGAAGTTTGTCCAGGGTGCAAAAATTTAGGTGGCCATTTTGGCTGTAACTGTAAGAAAAATATTGATATCTTAAATATTCAATTAATAGAAAATTTCACATCTCGATTTTTTCGTTCGCTAAAAATTTACAGTGCGTCCCGTATTTATATTGTTTATGTCTAAAAGCTAAAAATATTTACACTATTATTGTAATATTAACGCAGAATTGTAAAGGGCGATGCTTGAACTTGTTTGAGTCTGGATATACTTCTCTGAACAGACTAGCATTAGCACGCGAGCAGAGAGCTGTTTCAGCTTGTGTGAAAAAATATAATATATATTACATGGATTCAATGCTAGAACTAGAAGCATATTAAATATTTGTTGTGGTGGTTGGTTCCGCAGAGCTGGAAAGCATCAGATACATTTTCCGTGGTAGCCTGCTTCATTTTGTGGTCATCGACCGGTTTCGGGCATTCGCCCATCTTCAGGATGCGTTTTTCAAACAGTGTGACAACACAGACTCGCACAGAGTAACTTAGTTTCACACTAACTCTACTACTAAAGTTAGTGGAAACTAAGTTACTCTATGCGAGTCTGTGTTGTCACACTGTCTGAAAAACGCATCTGAAGATGGGCGAACGCCCGAAACCGGTCGATGACCACAAAATGAAGCAGGCTACCACGGAAAATGTATCTGATATTAAATATGCTTAATATGCTTGAATCTGATGCTTGAATATGCTTAATGGGCGGCAATTTGTCCGGGGCGGCTATTTGTCTTTTGTTCGGGGCGACGTAACCGCTAGAGCTGGCGAAGCTTAGCATTTTTTCCTGGAAAAACCGTTTTCATTGAGCCTTTATGTTTATAGTTAGGCAAAGTTTAAGAAAATCATTAGCAACGTTGTTTTTTTTCTAAGAAAATTACAGAAAACTTAAAAAAAAAAAAAAAATTCAGTAAATCCGCAGTCCGGTTGATGTATTTTGACTGAAACCCTGTTATGTGGGGTATATTATGGTGTATCTAAATGGAAAATCAAATTTCATCTTGCGATTTTTCGAATTTTCTTCACACACACAAACACACCAACACATCAATATGATAAGATCGAACATTATTCCATACTAAGGGGACCTCAAAACATAGATTTCCTGTCGAAACTTAATTTATGAAATTTGTAATGATCGTAATATTTCATCTTTTAACAGTAAGGAAAAGTAAAAAAAAACATTATTAATACAATAAATAGAAAGCTTTCTCATTTATATTAGAAAAAAAAGAAAAATGATATTTAGTTAAATAATGCAAAACATTTTTTTTACTATAAAAGAAAAGTATGAAATAGTACAAAATAGAAAGTTTGGTAAGTTTTATATACAAATTATAACAGATATAATTTTTGTGTGTGTGTTGTCAGACGTGAGGACATTTTCATGCTTTAGTTTCGTATATGAGTTTATACGTACGTACTGCTGCACTAACTCAGAATTACTATGGTAAAAGTTAGTCTTCAAAGTGTTAACTAAAGGTAGGAGAGATTACCTAGCTTCCTTTACAGGAAAAAGAAGGGGGGGGGGTTAACACAAAATGGAGATGATGAACATAGCCAAAAGGGTAAGTAAAGTTTAGAAAAAAAAAACAAACAAAAAATTGTCCACATGCATTAGAGTTTGTGCGAGTGGTTTAGCGGAGTAGATGAAGTGGAGAGAATGTACTCTATATTTGGTAGAGAGGTGGTAACTTGGCTGGATGCGAGAAATGAACTGAGTATAGTAGGAGTTTTTATTTTAACAAAATCTACGACTGAAACTTATGTGAAGACTTTTATTTTAAAAATTTCATCCAAAGCCCATGGCTATAGTATATACTATGGTTCGCAAGCTTTTCCTACATTACTGGAGTGGTAGGGGGGAGGAGGAAGAAGAAGACGTAGAAGAAAAGAAACCCGCTTGGATAAGGGCGGTCTGGTTAGAGAGTTTAAAGTAGAAGAGATTAAAATTTATAATAAAACGTTTTCACAGCTAACATAAAGATTATTTTTGGAAACTGTGAAGCAGGTCACACAGTTGATAAAGAGAAAAGTTTCCCAAGGTCGTACATTCAACTTAACTTTCTTTTTTTTGTATCCTTTTTTACTTCCCTGTGTGTGTAAATATAATGAGATGGAGGGAGTATTTTTTTCATCTGAAAGTAAAGAAGTCGAAATTTTATTTCAGCAATAATGTACGGTTAATATTCAACTTCTTTTTTTTATTTTTATTTTTTATTTTGTTCAAAAATTATTAATATTTTTGTTTTTATCTAAAGTTTAATGAGAAAGGAAGACATCTTTTTTATTTTGGTGTGTAATTTAAAATATAAATTCTTATTAAATAAATGTAATTTTAATTGTAAAATATAATACATTAATGGATTTCTCTTGGTGTTAAAAGAATAATTAATATTTAAAATTATTAAAACTAATTAATAATTACAAAAAATAAATATGGTGTGAAACATTCAAGGTTGTCAATTAAATAAATTCATATTGTAGTTCAGAAAATCAGCGCCAATAACATCGGAACAAAGAAGCCAAGTATAATTTGCAATTCCCCCAGAATTCTTGAACATCAATTTTTTTTCGCAAAAAAGCTCCTAATAAAAACTAAGAATTGTAGTGGTTGGTTCCGCAGTCATCGATGACCTGAAAATGAAGCAGGCTACCACGGAAAATGTCTCTGATGCCAAAAACTAAGAGGTTTATGAATACTGTGCACTTAACTAGCAAGTTTAAAGTAAAAAATCTAGTGTGAAATACTCACACAACTTTCTCTTACTCCAGTTTTCAAAAGTTTATAGTTAGTGCCCCAAATTTTATGAAATTCGTCGAAAACTGAAAAAACTGTTCAGTAAAAGCGCACTTCCGGTTTACTAATTTTCTTGAAACTCGCAATTTTGGCCATTTATTTATTTCTAATTCATTCTGTTTGAATGATAGAATTGCATAATCAACTAAGATAGCACTTTAAAGAAAATCATTAACCCACTCCATCCCCATTACCAAGAGAATTTTTTCAAATAAAAGTTGTAGCTCTTTATATGTGTAGTTCCCTTTTCTACTTTAAAAAAAAAAATCGTTGGAACCTTTTTTGAAGAAAATACAGAAAACTGAAAAATACATTTCAATAAAAACGTACTTCCGGTCATCTGATTTTTTCATACTCGGAATTTCAACAACATACTTAATCCTAATTAATAATATTTAGATGATAGAATTGTATAATAAACTGTAATAGCGCGTGAGTAACTAAAAGTGCCCTTAAATGCATTTTCCTGCAGAAATGTTTCAAATAAAAATTGTAGTTCTTTGTAGATCTTTGTAGGTGTAGTTGATGTACCAAGTTTAAAGAAAATCGTAGTAGCCATTTTTGAGAAAATCGTAAGAAAGTGAAAAAAAAAACCATTCAGTAAAGTGGTACTTCCGGTTGAGGAATTTTGACAGATGATCTCCTAATTGTAATATCAAGTTTGAACTTTCTACAATTATTCGTTTTTGAGCTATGCTGTTCACACACATACACACACACAGAGAGACCATTTTCTACAACCACTTTTTTGAACTCAGGGGACCTCAAAACGAATGTTTCCGGTGAAAACTCGATATCGAAAATTTGGCACGATTACAATACTTCCTCTTATTAGGTGTAAGAGAAAGTAAAAATTGTAGTAATTTTTGAGAAATCAATCAAAATAGACCTGAAATGTCACAATTCCGGTTATAGGATATTCTTCAAATATGTTGCTGTGCGACGTTGAATGGCTGAATAGGCAAAATCATGGCTTGGGGCGGAAACAAAAAGAAAAGTTAAATAGTGTTTATTAAGAAATTAAAAAAAAATATATTTCGCTGAAGAAGACGGCAATAACTTGGCCATAACGTGAGGATTTGTGAAATCTTTTTTCTTAGAGACCGAACCTCAATATCAACTTTATAACAGTATATACGAGTATTAATAAAATAAATTATACAATTTTAAAACAATTTTTGGCAGAGTTTTATATGAAATTAGCCTTTTTCACTATTCTCACTCATTTAATATTTATATGTAATATACTATTAAAACAATAAATGCCAGTTAATATAATGTTAAACGACAGTAATACAAAGGGTGGAATCGATTATCGAAGGGTGTTCGATTTCATAGAGAGGTTATATGAAATAGAGTGTGGTTACGAAAAATATATTTTAGTGTGAAGTGTCATAAGAGTTTGTTTTTATGCATTTTGTGTTCCTATTCATTCATTTCTTTTGAATAAACCATATTTTGTAGACAACTGTGTGTTTTCTACTTCTTTTTACTTACGCACGCACCTTCTAAATAAGAACCTAGCAGTGAGCTACGAGTTAACTGGAAGTTAACAGTGATATTGCAGAATGAACAACTAAACTTGAAAGTCAAAATAAAAATATATCATTATATATTTATATTTATCATACAAGTCTGTTGGAATCTACTACTGTATCTATGTTCATGTATATCTGAGCCTGTGCACACAATATATACATTCTAAATTATTTAATCTATTATGGATTTTTTTATTAGCGAATAGAATTACGTTCCTACAAAAGAAAGAAATCAGAAACCTAAAAAAAAGGGTGTGAAACACTCACACTCATTTGCTCCTACAGTTTCACTTCCTGGTTAAAAAACAATTTTTTTTCACACAAAATTTCTGCAGTAGTTTATTTACCTGGTTAGGATTGGAGACAATAATTCCTTTTAGTTTTATAAAAAATTTTGTTAATTTACGATAAAAGGATATATGTATAGCATTTACTGGGCGTAACACTCAAGACTGTATGAGACTTAGAGCAATTTTTGTGCAAATTTATACTCTTAATTCTTGAAGGACAGATAAGACAACACCGCTTTTCTGCAAGCTCTAGAGCTTTTTCTCTAGAGTTCAGATCTAATTTTCTTAATATGTATGTAACAGGGTTTTTTTGCGCATCAACTGCCATGGTCATTAGCGCCCTTACAACTGCCTTTGGCATTCAACCACACTGATCGACCAACCTTATAAATCGCCAGTCACGTCCCTCCAATCATTATTTCTAACATCTCTATCATAAGAGATTCACACAAATAAATGCAATCATTCCAATAAATACATTCATCCCAAAATAAACACCACGGGCTTCTTTTATTTCTAGTTATAGAGCATATTTTATATAACCCTGACTATCATTTGTCATTTTATGAAGTTGAATTTATTCTTAGTTTCAAATGCGTGTTTTGAAAGTGAAGCGTTGTTTTTCTTGATTTCTTTTTTTTTTAACGCCCCTTTCATGTTCGATTGATATCCGTTTCAATTAATAAGCAGGTTTTTTTTCCCCTCGATTTTTTAAATCAAACTTTCATCAACAATTTTGGTATGCCATGAAAATGGTGGTGGAATTAGACAGTTTTCCATTATGAACTGTCCCGATTTATGACTGCGAAAAGACAGATGTAGAAGGAAATTCGTGCATGGTAGGTTGGATGGAACAGAGATGGAAAAAGAACACACACACACACACACACATAAAGGAAAACTGGAAAGTAAAGCTACCTAAATAAAAACACATAAATCAAGTATAAAAGTGAATTGTAACGAAGTGAATAATATTATGAAGAGAAAGTCTTTGGTGGAGATGTTGCGAGACGAACATGTGAGAGTGTAACTACGAGCACGGAACTCTGACGTATGAAACTCTGTATATTAAACATATAAATTAGTGAGCTGATACACATATACACTATTCCATGAATGTAGGACATATTCACATAGTGTCTAGAGAGTGTGTGAATAAGGACAGACATACAACAGTCCAACCTCATACAATACATAAACTTTACCCTACACAATCTCACCCTCAACTCTGTTATACTTCTCTGTATACTACTTGAACTTCTGTAAGCCAACTTGGCCTGCCAAGCCACCCTTCAGCCCGGCCAAAGTCTTCGCTCACTTACTATCTTTTTTTCTTTTATTTTTCATATTTCCTTCTCATTTTTACAACTCAAGTTGCATCTATAAATTTATTTTTATTTCGTCATTTCTACTTTCGTTTCAAAGTTTGTTTTTTAACCCAACGTTGCCTATATATTATACTGAATGTTGTTCAGTCTCAGTTCGTCCCGCTGGGAAAGCCGAGGTTTGAATCTAAAGTCTCCACTTTTCGAATGTTTGTATTTTTGTGTATTGTAGCATAAGAAGAAGAAATGTAAGAATGTGTTGGTCGTAGTGGTAATATCATTCCTTATCGTTTTATTAAAAAATCCTTTACAATCACAAACCTACACATACACATCGAAGAGCATTAGATGTGGAATCTTTAGTAAGGATTCCACTCAAAGCTATGTGTCCAAAAACTAAAGGTCCAACTTTATATACTTGAATGGCTTATTCCTTTCAAGTTTTATATGTATATATATTTACTATTTCAATTTTCAGTTTACCTACATACTTTGTAGATGTTTATATTTATGCCTTGGTAATAATATCTTTATTATATATAAATTTAACAAGAATACATTAATATAACAGCGTCCAGCCAATGCATTTTTCTCAGTCCAATCCCACTATAAATCTGGTGTGAAACTTTCACACAACTTTCTTTGATAATCATACCTACATCTTATTGTGATTATGGAACGAAAGGGTTTGTCTATCACAAGGATGTTTTGTCAAACAGCCGATTAGCACCGTTCAAAGCACTGTCTTAACGGACTGACTCACTATCTTCCACTAATCACAAACAATATATATATCCCTTTAAACCTGGTCGTTATGCTAAGCAATTTAGAAAATATTTTGTATATAACAAACAATAAGAAAACTAAATTCAGGTCTAATAAAAAAAAAAAAATATTTGACAGTTATTTTATTTGAAAATGGCATTTATTGGTGTGCAGATATATTGCAATTTATATTTGTATATAAATAAATGAAATAAAAGTAAATAGTAAAAAACAAAAAATAAATAAATAAATTGGTGTGGATCTGACATCCATTTTCATCATAAAGTGTAGCCCTTTTTTTATTTAGTACATACATCATTCTCCATGTATATATATAAATATACACTGAGTTATATATACAGACCCAATACTGTTTGTGGCAGTGATGGAATCGTTTTTACATTTCATAAATCTGTTGCTGCAGGCAATCTTCTTCCGCTGTTATCCATTACAGTTAGATTATTCAAATATTATTTTACAAAATTTAAAAATATTTTATTGTTTTACTTTTTATTTTTTAATTAGTGAGATATTTTTTAAAGTGCATTTTTTTTTTCTATTAGGAATTATGTCATCTTTAATTAGTCATTATTAGCAATTGTTATATGACTTTTGTTTTACAGTATCAAAATTAACTATATTCGTCCATTTAAATCCATTATATTCTTGATTATCGGTATTGTTGAGTTCGTCAAGAAAATGCTCTTTCCTGTTTCATTCCTATGACAGCGGGAGGGGGTGTCTCCCAAGGAAGCATACTAGGTCCATTCCTATTTCTAATATATTATGCTGACTTAACATTTTACCAAGCTACATTTATTTCAGTGTTTGCAGATAATACAGCTATTCTTTCTTCCCACTCAGATCTTTCCAAAGCCAGTCAAAATATCCAGCAACTCCTAAATTTTCTTGAAATCTGGTTTCATGAGTGGAAAATAAAAATAAATGAACAATGATCTATCTATATCTCTCAGAAAATCTGTTTATCTGAATGGCATTAGTATTCCTCCGGCTGACATAGTACAAAGTTGGGATTTTACATTGACAAGAGATTAACCTGCAACACACAACTCAACTGAAACGACAGGTCATAAACACACGTTACAGATTATTTTCTAGGTTACTTGAACGCTGATCAAATCTTGACTTGAACCACAAAGTGAGTATTTACAAGTCACTGTTTAGACTGATATGGGATATACGGAGCAGAAGTGTGGAGCTCAACCAAACATTCCAGCACCAAACAGTTACAACCAAAAATTGAAGTTTAAGTCTTTCTCTTGAAATTATTGTTTCACCACTGGATGATTAATTTATCAAGCTGAACGTATTTATTAATACGTGAACTGAAACCTCTATCATCAAATTGTTACGACATATTCTTCTAGTTGTAAATTTTACTAATAAAAACAAAAAAAAATTAAAAAAAACATACATTTCATTTATTTAATTAACGAAAATTACATATTTTGACAATAATTTTGAGTTTTGTCCAATGGATATTTTTTGCAACTGTTTATCGAGAAATCTGAAAAAATACCATTTAGTTATTAAAATCCATTTCGTCCGGTTGATGGATTTTGACCGGAAGGATGAGATAATGGCAACCAAAACGGAAAAATCAAGTTTGAACTTCCTGCGATTTTTCGTTCTCGAGCTATTGTTTTACACACACATAAAAACAAAATACTTTTTCTTCATACTGATTCCCCCCTCCATAATGTGTATTTCCGTAGAAAATTGCGAAAATATGACACGATTAGAATATAAGCAATAAAAAATCAATATAATTGGTTTTCTTTAATTGGAAAGCATCAAGTTATTAAATATAAAAGTACAAATGCTCTTCTTTATTCCATCTCTCAGGTGTATTAGGAGTTTTATGTTTTGAATATCTGCGAAACATAGTAGATATAACCTGTATCATAAACTTTGTGTAGAACAAAATAAAAAAAAAAAAAAAAAATTAGCAATAAATGTAAAATAAAGGTATAAAGGTCTCAGATGGGGGAGATGCAATAGTTCAACTTGTAACTTTTAAATTTGTGCTTATTCAAAATAACTTAGTCCTTTGCGGGAGTGCTTTCTTCTTTAAGAAGTTTATAAAATATTCGTGATTCTAGGTGAATATGTGTATGTGTTTGTGTGCGCGAATAGAAGACCAGAATGTATGGTACTCTATAGACTTAAAAGGTTCGACTATTTATAACCCAAGTGAGCTCGTATTAAACAATAATGAATATATTATTATGAGAAATGTAAGGAAAGCATGGGCGGGTAGTAGTGTTTAAATGAATGACTATAAGAAAATTCGCTAGATGGCGTTCCTAGGGAGCTGAGAAAGTAAGGTTAGATTAGTGACGGCGTTTTTAAATAGTTAAGGATGTGCTACAGTTTAGTGCACACCAATGGCATAAGAAAACCTCTTTAGGAAAGTTAGGCCAATTCAAACGGGTTTGCAATAAGAAAGTGTTGTACGGACGATTACTTTTGTTTTCGGTTCATACTTATTTGTTCCCCTTCATAACTGCCGCCAACACATAACTTCCTGCATTCACTTCACTTTGTCCCATGTTCTACATATCTATGTTCATTAACTAAGAGAAAGAATGAAAGGGAAATTTCGGTTAATAAAGTACGATCAAGAGGGATATAATAGGCAGGGAAGTCAGAATGGAAAATGTATAAAAGATCTACCACCTTTTTATGGCTCCCTCAAGGACTTTGCCCCTCCGCTACTTAACAAATGTCCCTTTACTTTTTGTTCACTTATATTCTCCTTTAGAATTATGTCATCTTTTAGTTACGCTGCACAGTAAACATAATACCCTCTAATATTACCATTTTATCTTAGTAGAAATATAGATAAATTGCAATTTGACTTTCTTAAATTCAATAATTTCTCTTCTCCCTTCTAGAAAGTGAAATACGGAAAATGAGATTCAATTTTTAATTAACACACAATTATCATTTTCCTTTATTACTTTTATACAACATTTTACAAATTAATTTTATAAAATCCAATGTAAATATAAAATTATCTTCTTTTTCTAACAATTGAAGCCTTTTTGAAATACTCAAGGATTTTCTCTGATTGTCAGTCAGTTAGTTGGCGGTACAGTGTTTGATAGAAACTTCGAACAGTGAAATTTGATATTTCCTACTCAGTCTTGCAGAGTACCAAATTATAGGATGGATGAATATCTGAAAACGGCCAAATAACATAAAAATGAAGCATGATATGACGGACACAATCTGTGATTTTGTCCAACTTTGTGGAGTCAATCATGTATACATTCTATTTACTCTAACAAATGCTGACCGCTACCATGTGTACTCTAAATTGATAAAAGTCTAGCTTGGAACCAAACAAATCACACTTTAAAGATAAGAAGAAGTAAAAAATTAGTGCAAGTCACCATAAAGCCAATGGGAGCTAAAGTTCTGTTATAGCTCCCTAAGGAGTCAGTGTTTGTACATAGAATATAGTTGTCTTTAAAGTATACAATCTATTAGTGAGTGTTGAGGTGGGAGCTAGTGTTTGCCTCAGGATAGGCTTAACCCAAATTTTTGCACCCAGCAACTATTTCTGTTGAGTGTTAGAGGGGTCAGTGTAATTTTTCTCCAAAATAAACTATTTATTGTCTCAACTATCAAAGCAAAACAAAATTTTTAATTAATATAAAAAACAAAGAAGTTAATATAGTTAATATAGACACATATTATGGAAATCAATTTATTCGAGTTTCTGATTTTTCCTAAAACTACAATAAAAAAATTTACTGAACAATTAGAAAAGTTACGTTGGCAGTTTGAAATCACCTGAAACAGTCGTGATAGCCTGCTTAATTTTATTGTCATCGTCCGGTTTCGGGCGTTCGCCCATTGTTTTGACAAAAAACAATGTGATAAATCGATCAGAGCAAAAATCAGTTAATGTATGTTTGGAAATATTTTGTTAAGACCTAACCAGGTTAAGAAGGCGTTTTCTACCTGACTAAGGCCGCATATTGTTTTGATTTTGCTCTGTGCAAGTATGTGTTATCACACTGTTTGACAAAAAGCATCCTGATGATGGGCGAACGCCCGAAACCGCTCGATGACCACAAAATGAAGCAGGCTATCAAGGAAAATATCTCTGATGCTTTCCATCTCTGCGGAACCAACCACAACAGCTAATCAAAAATAGTGTTTTCATTGGATGAAACATGCCACTAAAACAAAATAGAAATTTTTTTGCAATAGAGGCTCGTGGGAAGAATTTTGAGAAAACCCCTAATAGATAGACAGAAAAATCGTAACGAAATTAAATAACCTGATAAGTATAGATTAAATAAATTTGGTTATTAATTAATTTTTTAACGTAAATTAAATAATTTCTAATTTGAAAGGCAGCCCCAACCTAATATGCTATTACTAAATATGAAGAACATATTCTTATTATCATCATTTTTCTAACTGATAAGATATGAAAAACTTAAAAAATTCCAAAGAATTCCATCTGCTGACATTACAATCGAACATCATTGGGTAATTGATATGATATACTTTCTTAAGGAATTTAATTACCCAAAAAGCTACTACACTGAATCTAGTAGGTGATATATACATATAATAATTAGTAATTAGAATAATATAATTAATATTATTATTAATTGATAATATGATTACAATGGGCCATTATATGATTAATTTGAAGAATTTCATTAAGGTCATAGATTTTGGAAATTATATGCGTTTTTAAAACGGGATCAAGATTGTAAAGATGATGTATTGGTATCGTTTTATGGATACCGGAAGTCGAAGTGAGGAGTAAGTGTTATTAGTTAGAGAGATTAGAGAATTGTTATTCGAAATACGAACTACTGATTTATGAAAATAAATTATATTTTAACAAATAATTTAAAGTGTATTGAAACAGAAAAATAAGATGCACAACTATAAATGAATATAAGAATTATGAAATGAATATAAAATATTAAAGAAGTAGTGTTAAAACCTTAAATAGGGACGCGCTCGCGATGTGTGATGGTGCTGCTGATCTGGAACTGATGTGAACTTCTTTCGTACTGGCAATTTACTGATTGATAATTCGAACTTAACTGATCTGTAACTTGTACTTAACTCCTGTGACTCACACTTGACTGATGTGGAACTCCAGTGGGGCGACGTTTATATTTGCATCACTCACACATCGGCTGATGTGTAAGTACGTGCCACACTAAGACATCTCTCGTAGTGTATTGACCCTAGGGGAGGTCGGTAGTTAACAAAGGCTGTTTTGGCCGGGGTGGCGACGCTTTGTTAACAGATGGTGGCCAGGTGGCCTCTTGAGTGTACGTTGACCCTTGTATGAAGGAAATACAAAAAGGGTTTTGCGGCGGTTCTCTTGACTGTATATTGCCCCCTGTTTGAAAGGGTTTTGCCGCGGTTCTTGACCTGCAGATAGCGGCTGGCTGGATCCTTTTTCAATTCCAACCACTAGTTATAATTTTTAGATTTATTTAAAAATTATATCTTCTTTCTTCTTCTTGACATCACATCACAATGACTACAAACTGATGTTTGAAAGAAGTTTGGTATTTCGAAATAATTAAACAAATTTATTACTTTTTTACCAATGATTTCTATCAATCTAACTTGTTCCTAAAAAAAAAATTTAGTTAAATACTCGTATATAAGAATATATGATATAGAATGAACGATTCATAATTATGTATGCCTGATAACTGAGATAAATAAGCTAATTTTATAAACTGATGCTGCTAGCTAACATATTATTTGTCTCTTTTAGTAATTTGTTGACAGAATATCAGAACAGTCTGTGAAATGTCAAAACCATTGCCGTGGAATTTTTCACCTGAACAAATTCTGAGATATGCCATTCTTCTGGAGGAAATTAAACGAAGATTGAAAACCAAACCTTCAGATGTTCAGAATTTTTTGTTCTTTTTTTAATATGAACGAATCTCTCATTCGATTTAAATGATCAATTTTCACTTTTTGTGGGAAGTAGATGAATCAAGAAAGTGATTTGTAAAGTTCAAAGTTTACTTTCTCGTAATGATGTAAGTATTAAGTATAGCGTTCTATCAAATTTTTAAAGATAAGATTTGAAAAATGAATTTGGCAAAATGTTTATATGATAGTGTGTTGTGTGTATCTCAGTGAGTTGGGAACAAAACATTTCAAAAAAACGAAAAACATCAGGGATTTCAAATTTGATATTTTGTTTTGGTATTATCGTGGGAACACGACACGAAACTTTTGATCAAAATCTGTGAACCGGAAGAAAATCTTCAGAGAATGTTTTTTTCTTTTCAGTTTCTTTGGCAGTTGTCTCTGAAATGCAGTTAGTATCCCAAATTAAAAGAAAATCATTGCAGCCAAGTCCGAGAAAATTCCAAAAACTTCAGAAATTAGTTTTTTAAAGTTCACTTCCGGTTAACTAATATGCTTCAAAATATTACATGGTATTTTAGACTTTAGCTCCCCCCCCAGAATCCATCAAAAATCAATTTTCTCGAAAAAATTGATAGGGCATTCATTTGTCTAGTTAGTACACGAAATGTTTAAGCATTTAAACCATTTTTTTTAAACAACGTTGGAGCCAATCTTCGTGAAAATTGCGTAATACTGAAATATTAAAAAAAAAAAACCCTAGTAAAATCGTATTTCCGATAATCATAGTGTCACATGCAGTGGTGATCCTAAATAGAATGACAAATTTGAGGGGCTTGCGTATTTCTGTTTATTTTGTTCTTATAAATTTGGCACGAGAGAATTATTTCCTTTCTTATTTAGTACTTCCTGAGTAAGAGAAAGTAAAAATCTAAATAATTTTTTTTTTCAAATTTAGCATGCATTTGACAAAGCTTGTTGTCACGTTATTTTAAAAACATATTTCTATAAAAAAAAATTTCAGGATAGTTCCCGGGAGAGACCTTTGACATTAGTCTTAATTTTTGTAACTGCTAAATCAAGTATTTTTTAGGCCTGTTGTAATCAAGTTCAGTTAACAGGCTAGCTGTGTGTCCTGAGAACCAACAAGTAAAGTGTTTTGAATTCTGATCACTTATATTGTGTAAAGTTGTGTGTGCGTGTGTGTGTGTGTATGTACCATAGTAATTTGATTTTTTGTTCTATATTACGGTTACAAACAGGTCTCTTTTCAAGAGAACATATTTTCTTTTTTTACAAAATTCTTTTGTTCACTCTCTATTTTCAAATATATTCAAAATGCTCTTTTTTGATTCAGCCGATTTTCAAATATTTGGTTTTACAAAAAAAACGGTGCATACAAATAAAACCGAAATTGGCGCGATCATCAATAATTTCATTCGTCTTGTTTTACTACCCCCTACTTATCTAAACAGTACACATATCACGACTTATTTTTTTTTTGTTATATGATTCATTGTCTAGTTGGCTTACAGCCCTGCTCCGGTAATGTTTATGGTTTTTGAGATCCCTGTTCTCATCCACTTCCTCTGTAAACTGCATTATCATATCTTAATCTGAAAAAAAGTAAGTAAGTTTCAAGTCACAATAACAGCAATATTATTATAAATTAATGCTCTTAATGTGTTAATTGCTTTGAGTTTTTTCTTAAATTTTGCCCTGAAGTGAGTAAAATCAAGTGTTTGTTTACTGAAGAACTACGTACTAAGTTTAAATGTTTTAAACCAGGGGTGAGCAACCTTTTTAATCAACAGGCCAATTTAAATTTTAAAATTTTTTGGCGGGCCGTACATAAAGTAACACTTATTAATAATTTACAAAACTTTATTTATAACAAACATTAGAATAAAAAACTATAAAGTTTAAAAAAAAGTAAAGATTTCATATACAAATTTTAATGCAAAATAAAAACAAACAAGAAAAGAACAGAAAAACGAATTTACTTGAAATTTTTAATGAGAAATTTGGCATTGTTTTTTCGATACAAGCTGATCAATATCAGCCGGAATTGATGATGTAGCTACACGTACGCAGCTTTCTAATCGTGCATCACTCAGTCTTGATCGGTGGTCATTTTTGATTAATTTCATGGTTGAAAATAATTGTTCGCAAACATACGTACTTCCGAACAGAGACATCATTTGCTTTGCATTTTTCGTTTATTTGAATGAAAAAATAAATATAAGAATTTTGGCTGTAAAAAAAATATTCATTTCATAACCATCCAAAGCAAAGAAGAATGTAATATTACTTTTTTGACAATAATATTGCACTCACGCCTTTCAAGAAACACAAGAATTGCTAAAATTGCTAGTTAACAGCTTACCAGTCTGACTGATTGTGTGACAGAGCAAACACAAACAAGCACAGACGCGGCGCGTTCGTATTGCATGTTTAAACAAGTCGCCGACAAGTGAGTAACTCGTCACAAAAAATTGTTTCGGTTTAGTATGTACTACCATTTTATTATAATTAATTTTATAACAATATATTGATGGGAGAAAGTCGATAAAATAAATTCAATTTTAGAAATGCTTGGCGGGCCACATAAACATGTTTAACGGGCCGCGTGTTGATCATCCCTGTTTTAAACCATCAAAAAATTCAAAATCGGAGGCAATATGCATGGATTGTAAAACATCAGTTTCATCCGAATTATGTGATTTTTTTACTAAAAAATATTCACCTCTGGATTACAAAGTATTCCGGTGTTGAAGGATCCTTAGCTTTTCACATATGGTTTAAACACCATTTTAGTTTTAAATCTAAAGCTTGCATGAACAAACTTTTAACACAAATTTTTGATGACTCGGAAGTAGCTAAGCGAATTTCATCTGAAAAGACAAAACTAAATGTACCTTTCGCAGATAATGTTATCGCTCCATATTTATAGAACATATAATGCAATCATTGTCCCAAATACCGCTTTTATTGATAGCAGTATAATTAAGGCGCAATCACAATTAAATATTTTTGAAAAATATCCTCTTTTTACTTTCTCTTACTCCTAGTAAGAGAAGTATTGTAATCGTATCAAATTTTCGTATCGAGTTTTCACCGGAAATATCCGTTTTGAAGGTCCCCTGAGTCCAAAAAAGTGGTTTTTAAAATGGTCCTGTGTGTGTGTGTGTGTGTGTGTGTCTGTGTGTATGTGAACAGCATAGCTCAAAAACGAAAAACCTTAGAAAACTGAACTTAATATTCCGTTTAGGTATCACCATGCGATCTGACTGTGCGTTATCTGTCAAAATTCTTCAAACCGAAGTACCACTTTACTAGTTGACTTTTTTACTTTTTTTGCGTTTTTCTCAAAAATGGCTCCAAGGATTTTCTTTAAACTTGATACATCAACTACATATACAAGGAGCTACAACTTTTATTTGAAACATTTCTCTGGGAAAATTGATTTAAGGGCCATTCTGGGGGAGGGGTGGGGTTAGGTTACCCTCTAAAGTGCTATTTCAGGTTATTACACAATTCGGTCATTTAAATAATGTTAATTAGAATTAAATATGTTGTTGAAATTCCGAGTTTGAGAAAAATCGGAAAACCGGAAGTGCTTTTGTTTTAACACTTTACTAAATATGATTTTTTTCACTTTTTCGCGATTTTCTCAAAAATGGCCCCGACGATTTTCTTGAAACTACACATATAAACTAAACATTCAAAGATCTACAACTTTTATATAAAACATTTCTCTGGGAAAATTCATTTAAGGGCACTTTTAGGAGGGGGTAGGGTTACAGCTTCCTCTAAAGTGGTATCGTACTTGATTATACAACTCTATCATCCAAATGAAATTAATTAGAAATAAATAGTTGGCCAAAATTCCGGGTGTGAAGAAAATCAGTAAACCGGAAGTGCGCTTTTACTGAACAGTTTTTTTCAGTTTTTCGACAAATTTCATTAAATTTGGTACACAAACTATAAAATTTGTCAATTATAATTTTGAGAACTGGAGTAAGAGAAAGTTGTGTGAGTGTTTCACACCAGATTTTTTTTTTGTCTTTCCTAGTTGGCACCCATATCTATATTAATAAGTAAAACTGAAACAAAGCCTCTTATTTAGGTGGATTTACTTTCAAATACTGATCTTTCGATCTATTTCAAATACTCGATAATTTATGAAAATTAACTGCAAGGTTAGTTTTATTCGAAAATATCAATAATTTACACGAAATAAATTTAGAAATATTGCAAGAAAGTGCAATGTTATTATTGTAGGTTGAAGAAGAGAACAATGGTGCACAAGTTCCTTTCTATAATATTCGAAGCTCCTTCAGTTCCTCAGATGAAGAAATTTTCCTTAAGAAACTTATAGCTGACGGCACTTATTGTGCAGAAGGCAGGAGGTATTAGCAAAAGTTAAAACAAATGGAAATAACTAAGTGTTTATCATAAGAAAGTTGTAAAAATTATTAATTTTGCAAAGCAGTAGAGTTTCTATAAAAAAAAAAGGGTAGGAAAAAAAAGAGAAAACAAAGACCTGTAATTTGAGACAGATTTAGATTTGCGTATTTCCTTTGTGAATGCCTGAACAGTTATTATTCAAATGACTTACCATTATCGCTCTTAAATTTTGATGGATGTTTTTTGAATGTTTTCCAAATCAATCTTTGGTTGATGAATAATGAATAATGAAGGTAGTTCATCATCTATCAAGATGGTTTCAATGCTGTTTCGACGAATACTCTATAATCCTTAAAGATTCACAAAAATTTTCACCCATATTGTTTATATGCAGGTTGTTATAAGAATCCAAAAAATTAGAGCGTAATTGTTGGTTTAACGAATGAAATGTGCACATTTCCTGTTTAGAGTTCTTAAAAGATCTAAATTTGTGACTGCAGGCTTAAATAAGATATGATACTTCTTATTATTTCTGGATAAGAAGTAATAAATACTTGAAAAACTTAGTATGCAAAAAAAGTAGTCATTGATTGTTAAATGTTTTTAGAAATCATAGATTACAAGATACGAAATCATAGCGACTAAAATATCTAATGTGGTTTTCTTGATTGTCAGTGTATATAGTTGTCTCTAAAGTGTAAAATGTGTAAATATGAATATGTGTTTGTGATAGTCAACTAGTGTTTTGCTTGGGTGTTTTAAACCCAGTATTGGCTTGAATCAACGTCCTCATGCGTTGGTCTAGTGGCTAGCGCACTCACCTTTCGTGCGAGAATTCAGGGTTCGATTCCCGTGAGGGCAAAGTCGTTGTTGACCCAGCATCGTGTTGAAAAGTGGGAAGCTACATGTTCTTGTAAGAGATTGGGAGAAGGCGGAACTATTCCCGAAGGCAAACCAACCAACTCCCGCTCACATAACAGATCACTTGGACGTCACCATCGTCGTATATTCGATTTGATTAGGGGGGCGTATGCGCCATAAGGTTATTTGCTTGAATCAACTACTGTTGTTAGCTCTTATAAAAAGGTTTAAGTATTGGAGTAGCATAGGTTGTTCCTGTTGTTACGGCTGGAATGTGTTCAAGATCCTTGATGAAGTGGAAATCCACTTTCCTCCACGGAATAAGAAATCACAAATGCTTTTTTGGATAATAAAACAAAAATTGAAAAAAACAATGTACGATTAATTTATGTACCATAAATTCACAGTATCCACCTATGGAGTTGGTGATTACTGAAAGAAACAATGTATAGGTTAAATTCGAATTATGAAACTACAATACTATAACATCTGGATTTCATCCGTCGTAGCATGCTTGTTTGTGTTGTTCCTGACCGGTTTCAGATTTTCATTCATCGTCAGAGTAAAGTAACTTTATTCTGTCGATGAATGAAAATCCGAAACCGGCTAGGAACAACAAAAACTTCTATGTTATGGCGGATAAAATACCAGATGTTATTCAGCATTACGGACCCTCCACATATTCTACAATAATATAAGTTTTTTTTTATTGATATTTACAACTGCAAAAATACACTGCAACAAGTAAATGTGTTAAATGGCAACTTAAATAACAGGAGTGTGGATTGGAGAAGACATAAAGCGATGGCACTCCACTATCTTGGAGTTATTCTACAAAGAGGTCACAGGGCCATCTTCTCTTCAGCCACCTGCGTGGATTGTCGGGAATAGTGTTTGAAGAATGCTGGAAATCTTGAAGAAGAAGGATTAGGATGAGCAGTTGTGGTGAATGGAATTTAAGGAAACGAGTTTTGGCTAGATGGTTAACTAAAGGAATGTTTAGATCAGTATGGATAGTGAGGTTAGCAACATAGTAGGGTGCATTGACAATTTTTCGAAGGATTTTTGATTGAAATGATTGGATACGACGGGAATTGGAACGCTTGGTTGTTCCCCATATTTCTAAGCCATATGACCATATAGGTCTCAGTAGTAGTAGGTTAGAGAAGTCTTTTATTTTGTAATGTGAGTTTGGATCGTCTGTCTAGTAGTCTTGAGAGTTGTCTGAACCGTCTGTTTAGTTCAAGTCGTTTGAGTCTAGTGTGGGGATTCCAAGTCAGTCTTTTGTCTAGGTGGAAACCCAGGTAACGTACGCTATTTACGGGAGAGATTAGAGTATGGTTGATGTGGATCGGTGGGAGGATTTTTCTACCCAGTGTAAATACGATGTATTTACTTTTTTGTGGGTTAACTTTTATTTTCCATTTTAAGAGCCAAGATTCCAGTTGAAGGATATGTTCTTGTAGAGAGCGATAGCCATTCAAGGGTTCAAGGTTTGGGGAAAGAATTGCAGTATCATCTGCGAAGGTATATATTACGGTATTTGGATGTTCTGGGGTGTCTGAAGAATATAAGGAATAGAAGAGCGGTCCAAGTATGCTGCCTTGAGGAACTCCAGCGAGTATAGGAAGTATTGAAGAAAGGGCGGTACCCCTGACTAATTTGGAAATATCTGTCGGTTAAGTAGGATTTTAATATTAAATAGTAGGTATGTGGGAGAAATCTCTTAAGTTTAAACGGCAAGCGCTCATGCCATACCGCATGAGCAATGTCAAGAAAGACACTCGGAGGGTATTGCTTTTGCTCAAGAGAAGAAGCTATGGCATCCACAACGCAAAATCCTTGTTGGGCTGTAGAATGATGGGAACGGAAACCAAATTAATGATTCGGAATGAGTTTTTGGGAATCACTAATAGGATAAAGTCGCTTTAAGAGCAGTTTTTCTAGTATTTTGGCAAGTATAGGAAGTAAACTAATTGGTCGATAGAATGAAGGATTAGTGGAAGGTTTATTGGGTTTAAGGATCATTTTAATAATAGAAAAATTCCATAATAAATGGAAGTATGTTGTTCGAAGTACAGCGTTATAGAGGTAATTTAGATAGATCAAGGCTTTTCTAGGTAGATGTTGTAGAATTTTAGCAGTTATCAAATCGAATCCAGGAGATTTTGGAAGTAGACGTCGTATTCGAAGGATATGTCTGATGGAGTAAAGGATTTGGGAGGCGGAGAAAGTTGGAGGGGAATATGTAACTGTTGTTGACGTGTGTCGTATGATGGTCGTCTTGTAAATCAGTATGTGGCATGAATGTGTTCTGAAGATGGGAAGCGAGATTAGCTTTTTCGGCGTCAGTTTTGGCTCAGGATCCATCATTATTTCGCAGCGGTAAAGATGTGGATTTGTAAGAAAGTAGTTTTCTTGTAGCCGTCGATAGGGATTTATTATCGGTTGTTAATTGTTCAGTGTACTCTGCGTATCTACTGTTGTAGTATTTATGTAGTTCGTATTTAAGCAGCCTACTTAGTCTATTGAGTCTGGTTTTGTGCGAAGGATATCTTTGCCTTTGCCAAAGAAATCTCGCTCTTCGTTTATCAGTGATGAGAAGGGGAGTGAAGGGGTGAAGTATGTGTAAGGGGAGATTATAAATAGGAAGAAGGGTCGTGGTACGGTATGTGTATATTGTTGAGTCACAAACACTTTGTTGTCATTAACGCAGTCGTCTAGCTCTTGTGGTGTCTTTAGAGACACTTTTAAGTCTAATCTTTGTTCAAGTGATGCTTGGAATAAGTCCCAGTTAATTGGGCCATTTATTAGTGAAGGTGTGCGAGGAACAGGAATAGGATGAGTATCGAGAACTATGGTCGGAGGAAAGATCGTCTATTGTATGTGAGTCAGTGTGTAAGAGTGAAATATGGGTGGTGATAAAAAGTCGAGTAAATCTGGCTGTTTTCTAGGTGAGCTGGGCCAATAAGTGGGTTGATTAGGAGATAGGACATCGTACCAGTTTGCGGATAAGGCATTAAGGAGTACTAGTCCACGCGGATTAGCTACACGACTACCCCACTGCGGATGTTTCGCATTGAAGTCGCCACCGCAAAGAAAACTAGGACGTAAGGAATGAAAGAAATGTTGGAATTGCTCTTGATCAATGGAATGATTAGGAGGGCAATAAGCAGCAGCTATTGTATATTGAAAGAGATGGGTGTTTATTGTGATGGAAGTGAACTGAAGAAAATTCGTGGGATTGCTAGGATTTACATAATGAGATAATGTAAGTCTAATAAGTATGGCTGTGCCTCCGTGGGCTGTGTCGTCTGTGTGGTCAGTTCTGTTATTTAGTCGTTTATTTGCTGGGTATATTACTGAATTTGAAGAGTTGGTTCTGATGCTGAAACTATTGGGAACTAGTTGATTAAGCTTTCTACACATTTCTACATAGTTCTCAAGTAGATTGGCGGCGGTTTATATTCAGGTGTAGTTGTTGTTTCCATTGTTTCTTTATCCTGTAGAGGAGGGAAGGGATTTGGAGTAATTATGCCTGGAGGTGCTATGGCATTTAGCCCTGAAGTTGTGGAAGCCTGTTTTAACTGAAGTCTTGTTGTTATGGAATTCGAATTTATAGATAGTTTTTTGGTTCTCCTTTTTATTTTCTGTTTCGTCAGGTTGTCAGCCTCCAGCCTTTTTTTTTTGTGAAACTGAAGATTCAGCATCGGCATCAGAGTTTACTAAATTTGTGTCACTAACTCCCATGATTTTGAGCGATTAACAAAAACTTGGTTAATAAATAAAGTTAAAATATGATTGGCTATTTAAAGAATTAAAAAGTTTGAAATTACAAATAATTAGCAAAGAATAAATTTTTAAATACAGTAAGTAAGTATACTATAAGTAAATACAATTTTGACTTCACCGTTATCACAAAAAAAAAATTGATGAACAAGGGAATTTCTTCGTTAATTTCAAGAAGTGGTCGAAATAATCCAACCAAACTTACTATTGATTGTGTTGCACTAATGCATCAAACTTTTTTAGCAATTTTGAAATCTGCCACAAGTTTGACCAGTGAGGTTTTACAGGTAATATCCATAAATCGAAAGGATTAAACTGAAAATCACATCTGAACAAATTCTATGCTCTTTCAGACTCCTCAACTTTAGGCAAGACAAACCAGCCGATAGTCGGTTTATACCAAATCTCAGCTGCAATTAAACAATTAACGTCATTAGTTGAGTTAAGTAATGAACAAATTATTCATTTCTAGGTGAATCAAATAGCAGAACAATTTCTGATTGTTTATGCAATTTGGCATTAGTATCAATAGTTATCAATAAAAGTAATAAAATATAAAAAAATCGAAATCGTTACACTCTAGATGATACCATTTGGCTATTTCTTGGACATTAGCGTTACTGCGGTGCCACAATAGCTTTATTTGACTAAGACTTTTTTGAAGCATACTGCATTTATTACTTTTAATCGACTTCTTCACCACTACGGTTTACAACTTCTCTGCTTATTTTGATTGTAAACCACGGATTACTACTTCACGTACTTTCGCTTGATTGATTGATATTGATATTTGTAATTGCAAAGCGTTAACAAATTGTCAAACTACCCGTTAGAAACGTATCTAAAATTTACTTTTGTTGGTGCATCGCTGGGTTGAATTTCTTGCCAATTTTAATCAAACCATTTTAAAGCATTTTAAAGTATGGAAATAACAAGATAAATCGCATGAGCTAAATACGGCTCGTATAAACCTAACTAGGCAAAATCAGAAATCTGTCTATTCGTCACATAACTAGGCCATCAATATGTAATCACCCAGATTAGACTCGAATCTCGAATGATTTCTATTGTTTATTTAGCTTATATTTGTTGACAATTGTTGTACGATTAGTACTCAATGTTCCGCTAGTTATTTGACTCAGTGCTATTTATTGATAACCAGAGAATTGTGTTCAGAGAAAAAAGTTTGTTTTTTAAACGTTTGTGAATTTGTTATTAAACCGATGTTTCATCCAGAATGCTTGTTTTAGATTGTAACTGGTTGAGATTTAAACCAACATTTTGTTGGTTTATTTAGTGGTAGTTCAAAACATTAAACAACCAACCAGAATAAGCCTATTGCAATATGGGTGAAGCTTGTGTTTATAACCAACCATGGGTGCCATTAGGATTTTCTAGTGTTATGAATTTCGCTTACTTTCGAAGCTATTGCAATGAGCGTATTGCTGTATAGTGCACATATCTGGGGACTCAGATACTCTGATACTTTGGATGCAAGTAGTTTGAATTTTTATAAACGTTTACTTGGACTGCCGCGGTCCACACCGAATTTTGCTGTGCGTCTAGAAGCTGGAGTTGTACACATTAGTTATATTATATTGAAGTTTGTTGCAAATTGGATTTGTAAATTAAAAATTATGTCTCCTAATCGATACCCTTTACTATGTTTTCTAAAATTGATGGATCTAAACCGTAATGCTGTAAATATTAAGTTTAATTGGATTTCGCAGTTAAGTAATACTTTCTCTTCTATAAATCTTTTAGATTTATTATATACCGATGATATTGTTAATTTGAAAAAACAATTAAGATTATCTTTAATAAACTATAAAAAATTTCTTAAAGAGACTGACTTAAAAAAACTTCACAGTTCTAATTTTAGTTTAATATATTCTGCAATAGTATTTGAAGATCAAGAACCACAAAACTACTTGAGGTTTAATATTCCTTTTAAATTTATACGTCTGTTATCCCAATTACGTCTGTCCTCAAAGTATGTATTGAAAATAAATACAGGTAGAATTACATATACAATAAACCCTAGAGAATTGTGCACTTTGTGTAATACTCATCAATTTGAGGATCTACCCCATATTTTGTTGCATTGTCCAATATATCTACCACTTCGTTCTGAATATTTACATTTCTTAAAGGATATAGATTATTTTAATTTTCCTTTATTATTTCATAATATTAGTATTGTAAGCGTAAAAAAATTATTTTATTTTATGGAAAGTGCAATGAAGTTGAGGGCATTTATGTTAAATGAATAATATGATATTCTGATGAACTGTGCAACCTCTGATAGGAAGCAATTAATGCTTTTATTTAGTTCTATCATTTACAGAAGTATATAATTTTTGTTTCATTTGGTTATTTACTTATAAAAATTCTATAAGTATAAATTATAATTATTACTATTCATAAGATACTTAAGTTCTTTTAATTGTATTTTGATTTGTTTAGCAACTCCTTTGTATAGGGCTATGCCCATGTAACAAATAAATAAATTGAATTGAATTGAATTGAATTGAATTTCGCTTACTTTCTCTCTCCCTTTTTTTGTTTTTGCAGTCGGAGGAACTACTGCGATCGAGCTTTCACTGACTATGCTTTCGTTCCGAGTCTTCCTGAATATGATTCAGTTCTAAGTCTTCCTGAATATATTAAAACGGTTTTGGAGAATAGTGTGCATATGTGTTGTGGTCGGGGTGGGGGAGAGTGCATAGCAGAACTCCCAACGTTTGCAGGATGTTCAAAGTCAGGATATTCCATTGGATATCATCAGACATTTTTGGTCATATCTGGATAACCGGAATTCCTCTTTTAATTAAGTGATATTTTCGGGGGGAGGGGGGATATTTTCGTTGACTTTTCCCTAACAAAGTAAACATACCTAATATAAAAATACAGGCTTATATAAGCATAAAAAAGATGTTATCCGGGTGTTATTAATTAAAATTTTTAATTAAACAATTTCCCTATATAAAAAATCTTTTTAGTAGTGTAATGCAGGTTTTTCTTTTTATGCAATGTTTAGAATCAGCATGCTCATTAGAGAAATCTATGCACAAGTGTTTAGATTCATGCTCAAGAGAGGCTTAACTCCCGCAAACAGTGTACAACTATTCAAGTGCATCTCTATCTTATTGCGCCAGTGCCAGTCTTTATAATAGGAGATTAACCTCGCTGCGCTTATCTGCATCCCCACACTTCATCCCAACTATTCCTTCAGCAAACTGTTACTAGGACAATCTAAAAGGAGGGATATGTGGAAACTAGAATGCAACGATTTTTGCTGAGAAGGAATTGTATTGCAGTGTTTAGTGTGTGTTAGTTGTTGAATTAGCTCTGTATTATAATATTTAAATGTTCAAATGAATAAATATTTTACTTTATACATCGCTTGGTTAAGGAATTTTCTAAAGTCAACCAATAAATACTCTCTCGATAAAGTAATTTTTCAAAATCTGTTTTGTAATATCATTCTGTCTTCGTCAGTTTTGTAGCGCCAACAGACGATAGTGTCAGTAAAGAAATTCCAAATTCCAAAATAAACAATTTCAGTATTTTCATGCTAACCAATAGATCCAGTATAAAGAACAAGTAGGATAGTAGAAAGTAATGACCTATCAAGTAATTTGGATTGCCAAAAATCATTTTTTTAAATTAAGTCAAATGCATTGGTAATTAAAACGGAATGCCAAGCTCAAGTTTATTTTTGCAAGATTTAGTTTTAGAGATATTATTTTCACACACACACAAAATTTCAAACAACATATCTTTTGTTGTATAGATGGAACCTGCAAACCTGCATTTCTGGTGATAATTAAAAATTTCGAAAATTTGATACCCTAGCAACAGTTTCTCTTACAGCAAGCGGGTAAGTAAAGTGCATTAGCAGATAAGTTTGGGATAATTTTAAACTTTCATCATTAAAATATCCATCTATAGGGTGAGGACGATTAATTTTTGTGGGAAAAAGTTTAATTCATATTTTCACATTAGTTATATATAAATATAAGGAGTGAAAATATATTAAAGGATAATTTAGTTTAAATCTTCAGCAAAAAGTTTCTTAACTAAAAAGATTGACGGGGCGGGGGGGTTTACCATCAGGTAAAGTTAAATAAGGGTTCATCTTTCCTACAACGCTGGTTATGTTTATAGCTTCTTTTAGAGTAAGTGGTGCTATCTTCATTAAAAAAGTTAAAACTGACGTCGCTCCAGAGTTCGTCATAACAACATCATCTAGGCCACAACATCCTGTTAGATAACCAGTCCTGTTAGTTAAAGTTAGCTTGTCACTCGTTATGTCCTTCCTTTATCCGGACGGAAGTGAGTTTGACTAGGCTCCCTAACAGAGAGGTTTGTAAGAAACATTTTTTTTGTGTTCTCTCTTTTCCAAGTAACCTTCATATCACAATTTAGCTTGCTGTATTACTTAGATACTCACTTCTCAGCATTACTTTAACTTTTTTTTTTTTTGTTAATTTTGATCCTGGAACTCAATTAAAACTCTGGAGCAAAAGAAGTGGATAGGGAAGGAAAGGTTGAATAGTACGTACAAGGTGTGGGTAGAAAGGGCAAGCCAGGCGAGCTTGAAAGTTATTTTATAATGACCATAAACTAGTGCAAAGTAACATTTACTAAAGGTAAAGGCAAACAGAGAGAGAAGCAACGAGTTTCAATAAATTGTGATCAGAGACTCACTCATTCTCCAGTTCTTCTATAAGGTTTTACTTGTTATCAGTTAGAAAAGAACTGGTCGTTAAGAGGGTGGAAATGCCTGGGTGCGGGCCAGTTATTAGGCCATCAGTTGCAATAAGCGACCCATCAGCTATTACCCGCCTCGCCGCTGAACTCATCTCTCCCCTTGCCCATCATGTTATTATGAGAACCGAGAACAGAGAGAATTACCACCTTTATCAGTGTTTACATCAATGCAAATTAACTTATTCCCAAATGGTAGGAGTTTGTAGTACGCCTATCTTCGGGCGCTAATGGCCAGTCTCTGGCTTCGAAGATTTTTTTTTTAATTTGACCTGATGGGGGATATGCGTTGGCAGTACTGGCGTCCCTATTCACTTTCAAACTTTTTTATCTCTAGGCACAAACAGACCCACGATAAGCGGAAAACAGTAATTTTATGTATTTATGTATACATGTACTTCTTTTTAAAGACGCGTCAACATCCATGACGCCCGGTTCCTTCCCAGTGTACTGTCGGCCACTGGACAGTATCCTTTCGTTATAGTCAATACTATCCATCATCGGACAGTGAGCTATAGAGGCTGCTAGGAAGAAAAAAAAATCTAAGGGTAGCACTGGGGTCGACCCAGTGAGAGTCAACACGCTATCACTGATTTAATCCCTTCCTTATATTGATATACATACTTAAACTATTTAAATCTTAACACTTATAGTTTAAATTTATTTGTATCATAGATATTAAATTATAATTATCGTTCAAATTATATTTTGAAGATGGAGAGAATCATGCACACATATTCACATATTTAGATTTATATGTATGTGGAAAGATTGGCTACAATATCAAATCCGCTGCGACATAAAAGATCTATTGGAAGTTATTTCTTGTCTACCAATGTTTGTACAATGCCATTGTCCATAAACAGTAAAATTTTGGAAGAGTTAATGAGTATGGTGTTGCTATATATATGTATGTGTGCGTGGGTTTGGGGTGGGGTGGGGGGACTTTGAACATGAAGAGTACACATGAAGCATACAATCACACAACTGTCAAACAATTGCCAACAATCAAAAAACTATCAAAGGAATTGTGATTTTACTAAAGATTTGATTTATCTTTGATCCCAAATTCGGCATCAAGTGGCACCAATCTTCAGGAATCACATGCGAGAAGATAATTTGAAGAGATAAATTGTTTAATAGTAACTAAATTTCAAAGTTTATCGAGATTTTTTTCGATAACTACTCCAACGATTTTCTTTAATCCTGGATAATTTAGACACATATAATTCTATCTAGAAAGTTTTTCTGGGGAAAAGTGATTGTAGGGAATTTCTGGGAGATGTGTGACGACAATAGGTTTAACTCCAAAAGCCATTTTAACTTTTGTTTACAATTGAATTAGGCTTTGCTTAGTGATGGTTATTGTAGTCATATCAATTAGCTCCTATGTGTCCTATAAGTAATCATTCTATATAAACAATTTCTAAGAAAATATTGTAATTAAAATTAATTATTGTAATTTAAATTAAGAGACAGTCATGTGAATGTTTTATACCAGACTTTCTTCTTTTTTTTTGTGAAAAATGAAAAAATATTTACTATGAGTTAGGAAATTTAATTGATCAAAGTTTTTTTGTTTTTTTTTAAGCAAACAATTTAGATTTACTTTCATTCTTCTTAATTTATGTAGTCAGTATATCAAGAATTTAAGTTACCTATTAAATTATATAAATGGAACTAGGTTGTTTGAATATGTATATATATATATATAATTTAAATTTATTATCATTTAGAATAGAAGTTTGTTTAAACAAGGGAAACCTCACATCCAATGGGAGAGTACTTTAGTATCAGAATCAGACAATGCTCTACTAAACTGTTATGTCAGAATAGACTATATCACTGGAGAAGGCTTGTCACTTACTTGTCATTAAGGTTGAGAAAGCTGTCTAACATACATACACACACACACATACATATATATAAATGTGTGCGAGTGTGTATGTGTATTATTATTATTATTCTACGTATACGTACAAAACTTGTCACATAACACATGTCACTTACTAGTCAACTTGTGTCTCAACAACATATCATATACACCTATACATATCTCACTCAACACATATCTTGTTTTAATAGAATTTTAATTTAAATATATTTAAGAATATAAATTTATTATTTTCATAAAATATAATAAATCTTAATTAAAAAAAATAAAAAGAATAGCAGCAATAAAAAAAAAGTATATATATTAGGTATATAACATGTTTATAACCAAAATGTATTATAATAATTATTCCATTAGATTGTGCGACAACAGCTGATAAGACGTTAGAGTGAATAAGTAATTTCAGTGCTGCCAATCAGTTTTAAATAAAATTGCAATCAAATATCAAAATATAATTTCTTCCTTATTTAAACATTTGTTTTATATTATTTAAAAAAAATCTGATGTAAAATACTCACAGGACTCTTGCTGCAATTTTATAATAAATATAATTGACGAATTTGCTTCAAAACCGAAATTTTTCCTGTACGTTTAGTTGTGCGATGAGAACGACACCGACGGTGGCACTGGAGATGTTGCTGGGGCTAACTCCTCTTCAGTATGTGGTGGTGGGTGAAGCGATGAAGGGATACCTCAGAATGTGGTGTAAGGGAGACTGGGTGAGAACCTTTCGGGGGGATCACACGAGGATCGAGGATGAGATTTGGCGAGTAAACCGATTTCTGCTATCTAAACTCGATCAGACGAGCAAGAAATGGGGATTTGAGAGGGATTACGAGATCAGTATTGGCAGTACAGGGGATGATAACCTTACGAGGCTAACGGAGGCGGGTAACGGCATTATTCGCTTTATTCAGATGGCTCTAGGCAGGAGGGGACTGGCCTGTCAGGAGCGAGAGCATGGTTGTAGGAGTTGGATAGAGGGAGTTCCGTGTCCTTGGGTGGTTTGGCCACTGTTTTCCAGTCCGATGGTGGGCATTATTGAATGCTGCCGCCTTATGGGGGAGTGGCAGGGAGAGATTCAAGAGGTGCGGATATTCTCTGATAGTCAGGCGGCACTGAGGGCTTTGAGTAAGCCATGCTGGAGCTCAAAACTAGTAGGAGAATGTAGGAGAAGGCTTAACGCCTTGGCCGGAGGGGTAAGGTGTGTCTCTATTGGATATCTGGACATGCGGAAATAGAGGGCAATGATAGGCGGATCAGTTGGCTAGGGAGGATCATCATTACCATTTTGTAGACCTGAACTAGCCCTTGCCGTCACTAAGAGGTTTCGTGATAAACAGACTTTGGGTGACGAGAGTCTTGGAGAAATGCTGGGGGGGACACGCAGGGGTGCCTCCAAGCTAAAAGATTTATAAAAGGAATTAAGCAGGGAGTTTCGGAGTACCTCCTGTCCCTTAGTAGGACAGGTCTGAGGACCTTGGTGGGGGTAGTGACTGGACACACTTGGGTGTCTAGTCCCATTTGTCAGAATTGCGATGACGGAGTCAGGGAAACGGTGTATCACTATTTATGTCAGTGTCCCCGTTTCGCTGGTACTAGGTTTCGCGTATTTGGGAGGGCACCACTGTCGCAGGATTGCCTGGGCGTGTTGCGTGTTGGAGTTTAAGGATATCTTGGGATATTGTAGACTGACCGGTAAGCTACCGGGGGAGATTATTTATGGGGTTGATATGGGGGGCATCGAGGGGATAAAAGCCATATAGCCTTAGGTCCCACGCCATCAGGCACCCGGTGTAATAAAATATGTTTAGATGGCTAAACATATTATATAGGCGATAAAACCAAAACATTAATAAAACAGTATTTTTGAGGAAATTGCCACTTTCCAACCGCCCCCTCCCAAAAACTTTATAAAATAAAATTTTCACAGAAAAAAGTTTTAAAAAAAAGTGTTAGTTCTATGTACGTGCAATTAGGACCAAAGTTAAGGATTCGTGTCATTATCGTGAAAATCGGAAAAAATTGAAAAAAGAAAGTTCAGTAAAGTTCTGAGAAATAAAGTTCTAAGGATCTGTGTGACGAGCAATGAAGTGGATGACCGGTTGAAGTTACAATTTCCTCCCTCGAATCTCGCATTAACGAGTTAATTCAGGGCAACAGGCATTTTATTGTTGAATTGATAGGTGAAAAAGTGCACGAGAGTGTTGGAACTGTGCATAACATTATTCAGAATAAGCTGCAGTACAAGAAAACTTATCCGAGATGGGTTCCAAGACATCTTGCGGTCGCCCACAAAGACAAATCAGTCATAGTTGGATGGGAGATCCTTCCACATCCCCCTTACAGCCCTGACGTCGCCCCATCGGACTTCCATTTGTTTGGACCCTTTAAAGAGGCTCTAATGAAGAAGTTAAAAATCAGGGGCAAAAGTGGCTTCGAGATCAACCCAAAGAATTTTATGCCAGAGGCATACTCAGATTGGAAGAACAATGGGACAAGCGTATAAATGTTGCTGGGGACTATGTTGAAAAGAAGCCAAAGTTTTGTATTGATTAAATAAATCGTTTTTGAGCTACAGAGATTTGTCTCGTTACTTATTGCATGACCCTCGTATTTATACAATATACATTTAGGAATTAATAAATTTATAGGAACTCGTTACAGCCATTTTTGAATAAATCGCTTAATTTGTGCACCCGATTCTACTAATAAAAACTTCTTCTTCTTCTTCACATTGCACTACAGCCCGGGGTGGGCCTTGGCTTCCCTGACAATGCCGCTCCATACATCTCTATCAGAGCCTTCTCATTCCATCTGGCCACGCCTAATGCTTTCAGATCTTCTTCCACGTCCTGCAGCGAACGTCTTTGCGGACGGCCAACTCTTTTTTTGCTTATGACTGTTCCATGCAGCAGTCTGCTTGGCATCCTATTATTTGGCATCCTTGTTACGTGGCAAAGCCATTCAATTCGGCGGGCTTTTATAAACTGGACCACAATACCATATTGATACAACGAGTAAAGTTCGTTGTTTGTGCGGATTCTCCATGAATCGGAGTCATTATCAAACACTGGACCATAAATCCTTCTATACGTTTAAAACAGTATTTTTGAGGAAATTGTATTTTTCCAACTCGCCCCCTCCGACAGTTGCCCCTTGAGTCGCCTCTTACGACAAGCCGAAGACACTGTGGGTCAATTCTACTCCCGATATGTAGTTGTACTTTGTCTCGAGGCACGTTGCATCATGCTTAACCTATGTTCATTCCTTATCCTTAGCGCTTCCCGGCACTCATCATCATACCACTCTTCGCCTCTTCCTTTCACTTTTTCACCAGTAAAAATATCCGACGTTTCCTCTATAACCTTCCTGATTCTGTGCCAGTTCCTGACTATTCGTACATCTTCACCTTCGCGTTCAATCTCCCCTCTTTTAAGTTCTTCAATCATTTTATTATCTCCAATGACTTTAAACTCTTTCTTCTTGTCGGGTTCTTTAAGTTTCTCTAAGTTCCAATTTTTTCTTTTATGAAATTTCCCCCTTGTCACGCCTGATAAGCGCTCCCTAAATTTAACTTTAACCAGGAAGTAGTGGCCGGGGTCACAATTAGGTCCTCTGGCAGATCTAACAAAAAAAATTGAAGATGAGCGGCGTTCAGATATGAGCACATGGTCTATTTGGGTTAACGTACCATTCGGTGCCTTCCATGTTCCAATATGTATGTTTTTATGAGGGAAGCAGGTACTCTTAATTAACATATTGTTTGCCTCAGCAAACTGACATAAGTGCTTACCATTATCATTAGTTACGTCATGTAGCGAGTGTGCTCCAGCTACTGTTTGTGTGAAGTTTTTGAATCGTATTTTGGAGCCACTTGAAGGGCTCTTTCCAGTTGTTGATAAAAAGCTAGCTTCGCATCATCATCACTCTCTTTTGTGGGTGCTTAGGCGGAAATTAAAGTCACATTTCTAAATTTACCTTTCAAACGAATTTTGCATAACCTGTCATCAATTGGTTCAAAAAGCAGTAAGCTATGATGTATTTCTTAATTAACATAAATTCAGTTCCCCTTTGTCCAGTTTTCTTCGCTACGCTGTAGAATATGGAGTATTCCTTTTTGTCCAACCTACCTTGTCCACTCCATCTGATAAAAACATATATAAAAACAAAAATAATAAATAAATAAATAAATAATCAAATAAAAAATAATAATAATGGTAGGGTAGTAGGATAAAGGGCTCAGGAGATAGCTGGGAAAGACTAGATGGGAGAAGTAATTAGACACTGTGGGTCAATTCTACCCCCGAATCCACAGGGGTGACTAATAAAAACTATATATATATATTTTAAGTAGGGAGCATCTTCTAACGGCAGTAAGGGAAGTAAAAGTTATGGATTTCAACTGAAAAATCTTTTAATTCAAATTGAAGAAATATTAAAATTATATCAAAGGATTCTCTCAAATTTATTAGTTTGTTTTTGATGGGGGGGTTTGTTTGTTTTTGATGGGGTTAAGTTTGGCTTAAAAATCTCAATTCTCGTTTTGGGAAAGCCAAGTTTGGCTTAAAAATCTCAATTCTCGTTTTGGGAAAGCCACATAAACAGGAACATAATATGGTGTCCACAACATAGTCCCTGTATTAGCAAAATACCGTAATGAAACTTAATTGATAAAAATCATGGGTAAATAAAATAGAAACCCTATAAAACTTGTTAAATGGTCAAAGTGTAATTGAAATTAGATATTGTATTAAACATTATATTTTACTAATAATCACCTATTTATCTAATAGGAATAATGCATACAGAAAATTAACGACTTATAAATAGGGCCATGCAATTTAGGTTATAATATATATATATATATATATATACAAACAGAGAGATAGTCTGGAAACGAGGAGAAGAGAAAGGGGCAAGTTACCGCAAATGAGCTATTAGAGAACGGTTATATATAATTTATAGTTGGTCTATAGGACATTCTGGTATTCAGTCGTTCCAATACCACCACCAGTTAATACCAGGATTAATTACACATTGATACTGAATTACTGTCGACTGTTAGAGTGAAACAGAGATATTGTAAGTAATCTAGCATATCATTACATTCCACACAGATGTTTCAAAATATTGTTTAAACGTGATAGTTAACCCCATCCCTCAATTATTGGACCACCTTTCCAATAATAATATTTTGATTTATATTTATTGTATTATTTATAATAATCCTTTCAAATAAAATATCCTTTATTAGTTAATTATTGAGTATTTGGATACCTGGAAAGCTGTGTGTTATAGCGTGGATATTCTCTTCCTTCAGTTAATCAAACTATTGGAATTATATATGTCGCTATTAACTGTACAAGGGGGAAGATGTAACAGCAATTATATCTGATTTATAAGCTTCCATCAATATTAAAGATGTTTTAGTATACATATATAATTTTTTTATTTATTTTTATATATATTTTTTTAAGGCACTTAAATGCTACAGGTCATTATGCATGCCTTAAGCATAATAACTATTTCACACCAAATATAATAAAATAATACAGACACACAAAACAATAAGAACAACTACACAATTATAAAAAATGTAATATGAGCAATATAAATCCAAAATACAAACAACTAACAAACAATATACAAAACAAGTCAACTACTATAAACAACAAAACAGACAAAATAACAAGGGAATCTACATGAAACATCAAACAACAAGAACCAGCAAATCTCAATCTTGGAGTCAAATCCTTTTAAATAAAGTGGCCGCCTTTAGATATCTTAGGACACTGATCACTACTGAGTGATTATTTTTTATTGATGTAGTAAAATGGAGTTTTCATGATTAACTGAGCCAAACCAAAATAAGGATTTCAAGTTATAAGGAAGAAGTTTTTTCGACAACTATTGACTAGGAAATGTGAAATCGGTAGCTAGGCGATGTGGAGAGTCGAACGAGATCTTCTTCTGGCAGATTGACATTTTTTTTGACGATCAAATTTGATAAAAGTCTAAAAAGGTTTTTTTTTATATTAATTTATATCTATTTTGTGACCTACATAATCAAAAACCAAACAAAATTCTGGGGTGAAACAAGCACACAGCTTTCTCTTAATGCAATTACATAGTTATTATAGACATAAACTTCCTTCAAAAGTGGAATTTTTACTATATTTAAAAGGCTTCTATATTACAAGTTTAGCTAGGAGAACTTCAACTCAACAACACGTGAGTTAGCATGATACTTCAACTTCTCCCGAACCTCCCAAAAATCCACTTATTCGGAAAAATGTTTCAAACAAAACGCGTATGTTGTTGGTGTAATGGTTATGAGCATGGACTTGTAACTGGGAGGTTCCCAGATCGAATCCCCACGTATAACTAGTAAATTTTATATTAGTTTCAAAAATGTTAATAATAAGGTATGTGCTTCCGCGCCTTCGTCCACGACACCTAATTTAGTAGTTGAACTTTAAGCCTGCCTGAAAAAAATAGGCATCGTAAGACGGGACTTGAAAGATTTAAGACCAAAGGAACTTGTCATCCACACAAGTGAAAAGCCTAAGTTTCCACTTAAATATTTGTAGTTCCTAATGTAGCCATAGTCGATACCAGGGATATCATTTAAAAGTTAATTATAATTATGTAAGTTTATTATAAGTATTATTGCACTATTATGTATTATACTTATGTTCTATTATCATAATTATGATATAAACTATTAATTAATGATGATAGGCTGATTAATTGTGATATTGACTATAAAATTGATTTCTTTTAAGTGATTACATATTAGAAAATACATTTTGATTAGAGATCCAAAAATAATTGAAATACGCTGTTGAATGAAATAACATTTTAGTAAGTTATAGTGTACAAATGGTGTCAAAATAGTTAGCGGTTAATAGTTTGTTATATAGCTAAATGAAGTCAACAGCCTAATGAATAGTGACGGCATCATTTTAGACGGTAAGATGATGGGGCTGGAAGTGGTGTGAAGATAAACTGAACACCTGTGATAAACAAGAACATGAAGGGCGGCGAAGGGGCAGCACAACTTGGACACAACGCAACCACAACATGACGTTCACTTTAACTATCATGAAGTAATTGCGTCACCTCTAAGTACAAAGTTTGAAAGCCCACCGTGTATTATTCCTATAAATAAAATTAGTCTGGCCACGCCCACTAAAGGGAGCAGTTTACTCTCAGATCGCCTCCTTGCTTACCTAGTTCGTACTTCGTTGCTACTAAAAGCTAAACTGCCGGGTATTAATTTCCTAAAACAGGGAACAGGACTGTTTAACAATTATTAAAGTCCACAATTGTTATCTTTAAGTTTTCACTTTGTTTAAAGTAAAACTTGGAAAATTATTTTTATTTTTTCTTCTTACTGTTAATATCAAATCTTAGCGATCGTGTCAAATTGTCGAAATTGAATTTCACCAGAAATCCATATTTTGAGATCTTCTATTTAACAATAAAATAATTTTAGCGAATGGTCTGTATGTATATATCTTTGTGGGCACACAATATCTTAAAAGAGAGAAATCGCAGGAATCTCAAATTTGCGATTTCGTTTAGATAGTACCACCGCATCAGACACGTAAGTTTCGGGCAAAATCCATCAAGCGGTTGTGCGACTTTATTGAATGTTTTTTTTCTTCAGTTTTTCCAAATTTTCTGAAATAGTTCAACGATTTTCTTAAACATTCGTATACTATCTCTTTTCAGCACCGCATTCCTATCACTTTTATTTTAACATTGATTTTTTGGGGGTAGTACTAGGGCAACAGAGCGTTATGCTTTCTTCTAAAGAAACTCTTCAATACAATGTATGATTCTACCACCTATATATTATTGATATACTTTAGAGGTATTGCTAGAATTCCAAATTAGTTTTTAAAAAAAATGATCATTTTCTACATAATTGTACCATCAGGATCAAGATAAAATTGTGTGAGTGTTACACATCAGCTTTTTTTTTGTTCTACTAGTTGTGAGAAATGATATTTCTGTTGGAATGTTTTTGATTTGTATTTTCAATAACAATTCTTGCCTTGATATACACCACTAGACAAATATTCCAAATTTGAAGAAAATCAGAAACTATGAACCGGAAATTCGACTTTATTTGAACAGCTTATTGAGTTTTTTTTTTTGGAATTTTCTCGAAAATTATAACGTTTTTCTTTAAATTTAGAATGGTAACTGCATAATATAGTCAAATTATTGTCACTTTTAAATGAAAAAATTTTCAAGGCGACAAGGTGAAGGTTAGTGCTCTCACTGATAATTTAATCAAGAATTGAATGTCGACAATTTTCTCTCTTCAAGAAGACTTAAACATATTAAGAAGTAAAGATAAAATGATAAATGAGACTGTAACTATATGCAACTGCACCTCATTCCTTTCTACGATTACAACAGAATTGGTACAGGTAATGGAAAATCAATTAGCATTACCAAACAGGAATTGGATCTATTAAAGAATGGTAAAGTATCTTATACAGCAGAAACTGAAATACCTGAAACTATGAATGTAAACAAAGTTGAAAACAAGCTTTCACAGAGGTAAGAATTCCAAGCGTAGCAAAAAGAAACAAGAAATTGATTTAATTGAAGAAAATTGTAGTATGCCGAACCTTACACTGCAAGTACAGCCGACTGAATCATCACCATCTGATTATGTTGAAAACAAGGGTGATACTTACAGAAAAAATACTCTGACGTCATTAGACAAGTGAACAATAAAATTCAATTAATTGATGAACATAAAGAAGATGAAGAATCTTGGACTGAAGTTATAGCAAAAAAGAAAAGTAATGCAGACGTAAAAAAAGAAGAAAATTCTAGTAGGAACCTCTCAGACTGAAAATGAGCTTGTGGGTGTTAAAAAAGCCTGGCTGTATCTTGGTAAACTGCAGGAAGGAACAACTACCGAATAGGTTGAAAACTTTTTATAAAAGCGCTTTCCTGAACTAAGCATTTCAGTTACAAAACTAGAATCAAAAGGAAAAAATTGTAGCTTCCTACTGGGAATTGATTATAACCTAAAAGATGCACTTCTGAAGAATGATGCTTGGCCAAGAAATGTTATATTAAAACCTTTTTTTATTCCCACGACGAGTGGCAGTACTATCATCATAAGAATTTTCAAAATATGACACCAAAATATGCAAGGCATAGGGAACAAAGTTACACTAATTGATAGTGCAGCTTTAAAGGAGATATATGATGTTCTCTGTTTGTCGGAACATTGGATGAAATGTGAAGAGCAATTGAATGTATGTGTTCCTGAAGGTTACAGGTTAGCAACGTCTTTTTGCAGATCCACGGCCTAGCATTCATCAAGTCTGGATTTCATTTTCAGGTACTTACCAAAGTAAATATATTATCTGTTGAATCGGTTTGTGAATTTACAGCTATAGAAACAAAAAATTTAGTAATTGTAACAGTCTACCGCCCACCAAATAGAAACTGTGATATGTTTTTTATTATTATGTCTAAGGTTTGTAATTATATATTTAATCTAACGAATCGGGCTGTGATATGTGGAGATTTTAATATTAATATTTTAAATAATGATTAATTAGTTTTAGGCTTGATAAAGTTATGTTGTACATATACTTTTTATTTAACATTACAAGTACCTACTAGACTGCATTCTCATTTAGATAACATTATAACTAATATTGATAAAAATAATTTTAAAATAGGTGTAATTAATTATCACATAAATGATCATTTAGGGCAATTTATTACTTTCTTTGATTATATACATAGGGACAGAAATCTGAAAAAATTGACCAATCTCACAAGGCCACTTATAAAAGAAAATATAGATTTATTCAATTATTTAATCAGTATTGTTGACTGGGATAAATTACTTAGTGGTGACGACAGCGATAAAGATTTTTATACATTCCTGAACATTTTGTTATATTATTATGAGCTATGCTGGGGCGGGTGTTGGTGTAGTGGTTATGAGCATGGACTTGTAAGTGGGAGGACCCCAGTTCGAGTCCCGCGTATAACTGCTAAATTTTATATTGGTATGAAAAATGTTAACAGTAAAGTAGGTGCTTCCGCCCCGTCCACGACACCTAATTTGGTAGTTGGACGTTAAGCCCGCCTGAAAAAATAGGCATTACTTTACTTTATGAGCTATGCTTTCCATTAATGATTCAAAAACGAAATATCCCAAGTAGGAACTGGTACTCAGCTGAGCTGTAGCAGATGAAGTTCAGACTAGATATGATTCATGGCTGGGTTAAAAGTGGTAAAAAGCAAATAACACAAAGCTATAAAAATTTAAGAAAAAAATGTAAGAATACTTTAAACATAGCTAAATTGTCATATAAAGACAAATATGTAATGAATTCTGCTGATAAAAATAAAGGAATTTGAAGTGTTATAAATGGTGCTCAGAATAAAACCATTAAAATAAAAACTACCATGAAGGCAGAAGATTTTAATACTTACTTTGTTGAGCTGTCTGAAGTATTAAGTAACAACAGTTCATCACAGGAGCCATCTCAGCGAATAGAGCAGTTCCAAATCAAAAATCGTTTTGACTTTGTGGAGGTTGTTGAGAGAATGTATTAATAAACATTGTGAAGAGGATGAAAGGAAAGAAGATTGAAGTCATTTTAGAAGACTGAAATTATTTTATTAAGAAGACAATACATTCCTATATAAAACCTCTTACAAATTAATAAATAATTGTCTGAGAAAAGGAACATTCCCGCAGATCTTAAAAATCATAAAAATTATACCTGTTTATAAAAAAGGAGACATAAACAGTGTGACCAGTTTCCGACCTATTGCAATTGTGCCGTTATTTCAAAATTACTGGAATCACTAGCAGCCACCAGCTATCTGCTTACTTTGAAACCTTAGGGTTATGTAATGGAATCAGATATTAGATGTAATGGAATCGTTTGATGTGTGATTCCTGGAGTAGCAGATGTCTTGAAGAGGGCGGAAGTTAGTTTTGAGAGATTTGGAAGTTAGTGCTCGAATTATTAAACGGTTTTTTATATAAAAATAAATTGTATTTTAACAATAATTTAAACGTGCTAATTGGTAACTAATAACTATAATAAAATACTTAATAATAAATATAAGATAAATAGCTGATAATTTAGAATGGTTAAAATAACGAACTAAAGTGCACAACTACGAGAATGATAAGTTGAATATAACTGTGAATTGCCGCTCGTGTATAGTTTGGTCGTAGTTGATATAATAATCATCGTCGTATATCATAGAGTTTATATATACTGTTGTACACACTCACACCAAGACATCTGTCTTAGTGTGCGGCCTTGTGCGACCTTCGTAGTTTTCTGACCTTATTTAATGGCCATACTTATCGCGGTGCCTGCCTTTTGATGTGAGAATTGATGAAAAGGCTTTGTTGTTTGTTTGGTTGACCGCGGCTGACGGCGGCCAACAGTGTCACTGTTTTCACCTTTTGTAAATTATTTCTTTGGTGTACTTTGCCGATGTCAATGACTTTGCCATGTCATTACAGTTATTTAATAAGACAGCTGGCATTTTTTAAGCAATATTTAACAGGGAGATTACAATATGTGTTACAAGAAGGAGTTACAATGACGTTGGTGAGTGCTCCTCAGGAAGCTTCCTGTTTTATGCGGACGATACCACACTCATAACGAAGGATAAAAGTTATGATAACGTTCGGACAAGCACCACTAAATGGTCTGTTGTTTCTGGAAAAGTGGTTAACACAAAGTAAATTATCTTTAAATAAAGAAAAAAACAGTAACGAAAGTTTTTCACTTAAGTCAAAAACAAAGCAACTCACCTGTGAAATTGTTAGACTTATTCATTGATTCTAATCCCTCCTGGAAGGGACATGTACAGGAGTTGAGTGGTAAGCTGGCAAAAATGATCTACTTGTTTAAAAAGCTGAGGGATTTAGTATCTCTGTAGGTGCTCAAAACAGCGTATTTCGGATTGTTCCAGTCAAAGCTGAGCTATGGTTTACTATTATGGGGAGCAGCCACTAATGCAAAAACTGTTTTTAAAATGCAAATAAAGGCCTTGAGGATCATATTTAATAGGAAAAAATTAGACAGCTGTAAACCATTATTTAAAGAGCATGGAATACTTACGTACGTTACCGTCTTTATTCACTTATGTGAACAAATGGATATTAAAGATAGTGAGAATAAAGATTTAATGAGTAATAAACTTTCCTATTATGTAAGGACCAAAAATAACTTCCATATTGCTAAAAACAGACTGTTTAAATCCCCAGCTCAATGGCAACTAAAATGTTTAATTTAATTCTTGAATCAGTGAGAAATTTAGAAAAGAAAAAATTTCCAAAAAACCATTAAAACTTTTTTACTAAAAAACACTTTTTATAATCTAGAAGAGTATCTAGCTAACAAATGGAATGTAACCTAGTTCAACTCTGTGTAATGTTTTGGTGTAGATGTGTAGGTAGCTTGTGGCGTGAGCGAAAAGGGCTTGTGTTTGTTTGAAATAGAATAAAAGAATATAATCAAGAAAGCACCACTGATTATAAAATAAATATATTTTCTAACTGAATTTAAATAGCTTTATAATATCACAGCGATTAAGTATAAATCAATTAATTAATCTAGATTAAATGCCAAACTCTTATGTTTTAACTTATAACTTGATACTGGTATAGGATACTGGTCTGATGCCTTCACTTTGATTTCTAGCACTAGTCTGTCTTTAAAATATCTCTTCTCTTTGTTTATTCAATTCCTCCCCTGTTAGGAGAAGGGGTAGTACAATGCCATAATTGTTCTAGTACCGTACCAGTAACTGGACTTGTATACCTGGCTTGTCCTTTTGCAAGAGTGTGTCACATATTTTGATAATTTAGATTTATTTAAAAATTAATATTATTTCAAGTTTCTTGCATCCATCACAGCTGACTGATCTGACACTGTTTATTTTGCAAGTAATGTGTTAATAATATTTACTGTAGGTCACAGTATATTTGTTTGTATTATATTGCAGCCAAATATTGGCGAGCCTATTGTATTTAAAAACATAAGTCCAGCCAAATAAATATATTCTATTCTATTCTATATTATTATGCTGTTTAGAGAAAAACATTCTGATGATGGACGAACACCCAAAACCGGTCAATGACCACAAAAAGAAACAGGCTATCACGGAAAATATCTCTGATGCAGTAAGTGGCGTAGTTCTTATCAGATTTTTTTTTTAGATTATCAAACATCTATTCGGGTATATTTTGAAATCTTGATTTATTAATAATTATTGCAATTTCTTCTATCTAGTGCGCTTTATTATTACAACTTAAATACAGTGGAATGTGGACATCTCTATTTAAATTTTAACTTAGCTATATAATTTATCACACTGTATTTAATTAAATGACCTAATTTTGCAATTATAATAAATTTTAAATATATGTTTATGTTCTTGTATAATTTTATATATATGTATAAACAATTGGATAAGGTAAGTCGTTGGAACCGCAAGAAGGGCCGGTATACTGGCAGCGTTGTTGTTTACTAAGATTTACACGACCGCAGTTAAGGTTAAACTTGCCCAGCTCAAGTGTTAAATGGTTTAGAAGTGTTTAACTGCTAAATGGAAGGAATACTTTAAATGTCTTACAAATGAGAAGTGTCTTCAACTAATTACCATTGTATCTGAAAGAAAATTTATTTTATTAATTAGCACTAACTATAAATGAAGATAAATGTATATTTTCTTTATAATTTTCAACGTCTTACAAATAATTTTTTTATTTTACGTTATAATTTTATTTACTAACTTTTTATATTACAATTTTTTTTGTGAATGAAAAAGCTACTCTATTTTTTTAGGGATTTCCCTCAAGAATGGTTTCATAATTAAAAACGCAATCATTATCTGATTGACCAAAAATATGAAGGAATGGTATGGACCAAAAGATAGAATAGAAATTTGGTATGAAAAGTGTTTTGAATGGAGTTACATATTTCGAGCCATTCTGTAAAATCATGAGCTCTAGTTTAGTACAATATATGTATATGGAACTACTGTTTAAATATTAAAAAGATTTAGATATATATTTTGATATTTTCGTTTAAGATAACGGAAGGTGAATATCAATTATTTTAACTCAAATTGTCTAGATTTATATCTAATGTACATACGGAGGGTCATCAGATATAAGTGATGAAACTAAGAACCGCAAGTCAAGTTGTCATTGCTATCATCAGTTTAAAACAGCAGCGTACTCAACGACTCAACGATTGCAAATCCTTTAGAAATATGTACTTTGGAAGCAGAATGTTCAGTCATATGATTTTGTGGTTTCTGAAGATATAAAACCGTCTGAATTTTGTTAATTTTTATTCCCGAATGTTTGAAGCAACATCCTTAAGGAGTATGAATTCTTGCAATGATCAATTCAAAAGCGGCCATTAAGTATATGTGATTAGCAAGTGTGGGAGTAACCACTCGAGATTTCATATACATCACATGAATCTTGTATTGATTCTTTTATTCAAAAAGGTAGACGAATTACGATGAAAGAAAGATGTTGGCCGGCTTTGTAAAAGAAAGAATCTGGTGATTTGCAGAAAAAAGGAGTACGTTTGGCTTTAAATGAACCCTAAGATGTTTAAGTTTGTGTTTCCTAATATACTCGTAAATGAAGATTTATTCTTGAAAGCATTGCGAAAGAGTGGCTGCAATTGTAAGGAACTTGGAAGAAAGTAGGAGAGGAGACAACGATTATTTTAGACTAGATGTCGCGTGGAAGAAGAAAGCGAGAATGACATAGACGGAACTGGTTAAGCATTGCTGATAATTCGGGTTGTTAGAAAAGATAGAATAGAAATTTATGATGAAAAGTCATTTATTGAATGCAGCTGTTTGGAACCATTCTGTTAAATCATGAGCTCCAGTTAAACAAAATAATAAACAAAAATTCAAGTATCAACAGGAAATTGATAATAAATTAATTACAAAAAATAAGTTATTTTTTTTTGGACTGTAACAATTAAGTGCTTTTTTAAGAGATTCGTTAAGAACGGATTTATATTTTTGTTAATATTTCTAAATGGAAATGTAATGTTTTACCTGAGTGCTAACCGGACCGTTGATTAACCTTTCTAATTTGAGCTGTCATCCTCTTTTAGGGGTGAAGAGACTTCTGGAAGAAAATTTTTATTAATCCTTCTCTCTAAGTTGAAATATATAAAAAGGCCGGGCTAACGTTGCAGTTGAGTTTATTTAAAATAACAGAAAGACTAGACTGGTGTACAGCAACGGTAAGAAGTACAATTAGTCGTACCTAGCGGTAAACAAGGTAAGATAAGCCCACTCCCCTTCCACTTGGCGGCCGTTTTAAGACTTGGATGGCCCAACTGTATAAGACTGGAAAAAGTACAAGATTGTACAGGTTCACTTTTTAATTACAAAGCCTTGGGCCGGCTTTGGTCTGCCGTTATTTTTTTAATTACCCCTCCTAGTGTGGTTGAAGTTGGTTAGAAAATATTGGAGTGTGTGTATGTGAGTGTGGGTGTCGGTGTGTGTAAGTATGAGTGTGGGTGGAAAGATTGAGCTGGGCAAGTCTCAGTTTGGTAAGTGGTACGAAGAACGGGGAACGATAGCAATTGCTGAGTCGCAGCTGACACAGAGGGGCGCCAAGTTGAACACACCAGCAACGAGAAGAGAGGGTGGCAGCATACTTGCCGCCCCTCGCCATATAACTTCTCTGTGCCAGACCATCACTATGTTCCGCCCTCGATATTCGGCCAGACACTTTTATGACAATTTACGGTAACGCCGTAGCCGCCTCTTCACCATCTACTGACGGACTGCATGCATTCAAATTGCTTGCTTGCTTCAATCCTCCCCGCCATTACCCGGCTGGTTGTACCCACCCACCCCTCCTTCGCTACAAGTTCCCTCTACTTTCCCGCCAATTTACTACCTTCACTTGCCCCCACCATTCCGTCACTTCTTGCCACCCACCCTCTTGCACTCCTATTTCACTGTACTATTACCTTTATCTTCCTTGTACCGACCTACCACCTACATACCGTCTCCTCTCACAACTACTACATTACCTACCATCACAAAATTCATACATTTTTCATGTGTTAATTGCCACCACCTTTTTCATTTTCAAACTCCAGAGCATAAAATATTCTTTATTTTAAAATTCATAACTTTTAAAAGAAAACTTATCTTAGTAATCATATTGAACGAATTATAAATATCTACTTTCCAGTTGATTAATTTTTACAAATAATTTTATTATTATTAACAATAATAATAATTAAGTTTTATTTAATTTTAAACAAACTAATACTTTTTTACATTAATCAATTTAATAATTTATTGAAAAAAAGAAGTTTGTTACAATTTATATGTAACTAAAAGAACTATTTCCTACTGTGGTTAGCGTTGGCAGTTATTTCTTATATTAGTCATTTCATTATTTATTAGTTTATTTCAGGAAATAAAACGATATTCTTTTGGCTGACAATAAAACTCCAATTATAGGGAAGAGTAACAAAAGGTTTAGTTTAACAAAAAAGTTATATTAAATAATTTATAAAATGTATGCATTTATATAATAATGTCTCTGAATAAAGATAGTTTGTCCAGATGGTTTGTAGGTAATATCACTATGTTCCACAATAAGGATACACGGCCATCCAGATAGATTGGATATCTCCATTCCCCTTGGCAATGATGACCAAGAAATACACCCCTATATATGCTGTACACGTATTCTAGTTGCCTTATACTTACACAACAGGAATTGATGTGACATATCCCTATTTCAGTGGTCACCTTACTTTGTTTTATTATAATTATGGATATTGTACTTCTTGATTTCTCTCTTTCATTTCGGTTTCCCTTTATTTATTTTTTTATCAAGATAAATGATATTATTCTTTCCTTATATTTTTTTATGATTTCAACTTAATTTTTAGACTATTCTTACGAAAATAATGGCAGCTGGATCAAGTTTTTCAAAAATAAACGATGGTATTTGAGAAAATATTGGAGAAGATTTCATGTTTCCCAGATCTTCTAGATAAAGTAGATAAATCAGGGGGAGGAGGCGTATTAACTAGCCAAGTAAATAAAAATGTGATTGCGGAGCAATGCTGGATAATCTGCGTGATATGACAGTGCCCATATAACATGCTTCTTTCTATAATTTCTGACTGCTTTCATAATTTCCTACATCGTCTGATTCATCCAGGCTGCATACTAGTATGCAGACTAGTATCCAGATTATTGCAACAAAGGTCAATGTCTTACATGTTTTTTTTTTTAAAACTACGTCCTATCCGGGAACGAGTAAAAGTCAAGCGTAATGGGATCCGAATCATTAAGATTCATCATGATACGAAGGGCCTAGTTACTCCCTATCTAGCCTAAAATAGGGAGGGAGAATTACATATAAATAGAGGCGAGGTAGCTCTAAAGAGAACAGTTTTTAGAACAGTTATCGACACAGTCAGCAAACATCATCTAATACTCAGCTAAGCCAGTCTGTCTCTTTTGATTATTCTCTCGCTACCTCATTTTCTAACATCTATTAACAATAATGGATAAGAATAGTGAGATTCGGTCCTTGTTTTTTAAAAAAAAACAAAAAATAAACATATTTTTGCTAACGTTTCGACATAACTATACCGCTGTTCACTGTGGTGTATATTGTTCACTATTCTCTTTGGTGTTGAGGTGTTCGCATCTATTTATGTTCCTAAAATATAAGTTAAAGTTGTTATATTTTGAAGTTTTAACATTTCTTATTTATATGCCTTGATAAAGACAGTATATTTGTCGAAATGTTGGCAAAAACATAAGATTTTTATTTTTAAAAAGACCGAATCTCACTATCCTTATCCATCATTATTATTAATATTAAAATATTCCATTTTTTGTGTGCATATTTATGCTTTATTTACATTGTTTTTTTTTCTTTTACTTTTTCTATGTTTAAAGAGACCTTATATTGTAATATATCAGTTTCAGTTGACATCTAGTGGTTTTCCACTGCTTTACACATTCTTTCGGGCGTAGAAAAACGAAAAGTTTTCTTAAAACAAGATTTCTGGCAACAGTTTATAAATGTTTTGACATAAAACTGTGTCAAAGTTTTGGAAAAGACTTTATACTATTTTATGCTTAGTTCATTTTTACAGCCGAACAGATCTTTGTTTAAAATTGTCTCCTCCTAGCTTTTTAAAACAACTTGTTATACTAATTTTCTATAATGTTTAACAAGGAAATTCTGCAGTGTTTTTTTTTTTTCCGCTTTTATATAATGATAAGAAAACTTTTGAAATATGTCAAGGACAAATTTATAATGTATTTTTAATGTGAATAATTTATTATTTAGAACTTTAACTGTTTTAATTTTGAAAACTTTTAAAATCGTTTATGCTAAATTTAAAGTAAATTTTTGGACATTAAAGTAATGTAACTTCACATATTGTATTTTTGGATATTCCATCAACGCGTTCATACTTACTTACTTAATCTGGGTTCTCTTCTACCCGTGATTGTAGAAGTTAATGGGTCAATCCATCAGACCGTCTCAGGAAATAGGAGTCAGGCTTAACACTACTATGTTTCTGAAGCTCTGACAGCTAGCGCAGAAGCTGTAAGGAAGCAGTCCTTCCACTGCGCTAGAATACTGTGGGCCAATCCCTTACATATCCGAAATTAAACCAATTAAATGATTAAAAGAAGCAAAAAGTTAGCCATCAACGCGTTGTTATTAAATCTGGATATTTTCACATGACTATAAACATAAATACAGAGATGTCTGTGGTACATTTATCTATGTAAGACAGGTAATCGAAGTGATTGTACTGAAGTCCTGAAAAGAGGCTACTCTAATATCGAACAAACCTACATAACATTTGAAATTTAATAACATCTTTGAATCCTCAGAAATGTCTAAAAATCAGTTTTTATAAAATGTTTCAAATAAAATTGACACGTTGCAAATAGCATTCCATGGCTTAAAGATATTAATTTGCGGCCATTTTAGAGAAAAATTAAAAAAAAAAAAACCTACTTAGTAAAGTAGCATTTCCGTTTAATCCAATTCCCATATTTGGAATTCTAGCAAATGTATTTTCATATTAGACTGTTGCTAGAGAACCATACATTGTACTGAAGTGGTACTTTAGAGAAAAATCTTAGCGCTAATATTCTTCCAAACTATTCCAAAAAAATAATTTTCCTGCAAAAGTACTTCAAATAAAAGTGATAGGGTGTGTAAGTAGTATACGAAGTTTAAAGAAAATCGTTGAAGCCATTTTCCGATTTCCGGATGCTTTTGAAAAGCTGAAAAAAAAACATATTCATAAAGTCTGTACTTCCGAATAAAACTGGATATTGTCCCGGGCTAATGGTCCCTAAACGAAATAACAAGTTTGACTTTTCTGTATTTTGAGATATTTTCTTCACAAACATACACACACATACACATACACTCATTTATTTTAGGAGAAAATACTTAATATTTTCCCTGAGTAAATATGAAAATCTCACATGGAAAAAAGAAAAAGAGAAATATCTACTATGTAAGGCTTGTTATGCATAAAGGATTTCTAACATATAAGTATTTTTTTTTCACTCATACTCTTTCGATTGTTGGAAAAAAAAATGCGTTCTTGTCGTGTGTTGAATAGAAAAGCTTTGTGAGATTCTGTTGAAACTCTTACAACATTGGGTTAAAAGTTTTAATTAAATTAAACAAGTAAACCCATTAAATGTACTTTTTTAATGAGTCATGTTAAAGATCAGGTGTGCATAGTGAAGAGAAAGCTCAGTAATAGTTAAAGGTGCTATAACAGAGGTGAAAGGGTTGTTATAATGGCTAGAGTGTGCACGTTGTAGAGGAGAGAGCTACTGGACGTTAGGAGTTACTTGGGTAATAATAAAGACAGTTACTTGGCATTAGCGCGAATGGACAATGTAAAGGCTTGCAGTAATGTTTGTAGAGAGTGCGGATTTAATTAGAAGTGTATCACATCGTCTCTCTAGGAGGCAGTAGTGTTAGAACGTGGACAGCAGTAAATTTGTACAATCGCATTGCAAATCATAAATAAGGGTTTCAGCCCTTTTAGAAGGGCATCTAGGTTCTGCTCTATCTCTCTCACAGTGTATTTGTCTTCGTGTTAGCCCATCTTCTTACTCACTCACTTTCTCTGCCTCTCTCTGTTCGTTTCTCCTGCACAGTTAATACAGTATCTTTCACTTGCACATCCTACAACATGCTATTTTATCCCTTCTCTCCTACTGTGAAGGTATTAAGCATACGTTAATATAAGTGGTAAGTTAGGGGACACAGACAGAAACTACGTTAACAGTAAGAGTTAACGGAAGGGAAAGACATTGTTTGCCAGTGTTGCCAACTCCCTCTTGCGGTCCACTCGACAAACTGTTTGATCTTACCCACTCTTGACTATTCTCAACTAATCCACGCCCATAAATGTCGCATTAATTTATAGTTCAAGTACAAATCGCAAATGCAAACCAGCTTTACAGAAGGCGGATACCAGTTAAAGGGACCAATAGGGCGAAGCCTTTTGGTCCTTTCAAACCATTCCATTTACTTTAAGCTACCTTCTTAATAGCGAGCTATACAGTAGGATATGTTAGTACGCGTGGCTAAAATATTGCCCGGTTTGTTTAATTAATCTTTAATACTAAATGTGTTAATAATAATAATAATAATAATAATAATATTAACACTTAAATTACAGAATGTGATAATTGCGTTACTTGGTTGTTACAAAGCTGTAATTATTATGTTGCGTGGTTTTCATTGGTGATTTCTAGATTAATTTAACAACCTGAAACACAAATCTTACGGCTATTTGACGTATTAATTATTTTTATGGTAGGCTTTAACGAAAAACAAAAAAAAAATCTTGTGCAAAAACTTTCTTCCGAAATACATGATTGTGGTTCCTTGAAGATGAAAAAATGTTTATCGCGATGGGGGGGGGGAGTGTTCAAAATATCTCAATAACAAAAAAATAATGTAGGAAGTACAAATTGATATGCCTTTAATTCAATAATGTAATCCGACAAGAAGTTTTGTCGGTCAAAAACCATCATACGCAAATGTAATTTTTTTTTTTCAGAAACCATTTTGTTTGGGTTTCTACTATAATACCACGTTATCAAATATACGGTTCATCCAATGTTAGAAGTTTGGGGTATCGAAACATTTAATGAAAATCACAACTTTTATGATTGAAATTTGTCGATCAGAATTGTGAAAACTGCAATCAGAGAAAGTCGTGTGCAGATTTGTCGATTTGATATCGACAAAGTTGTCATTGTTTGAAATAAATTAAAAAAGTAGCGCAACAGCCTATAAAAGGGCCAAGACTTGCCAGACGGCGATTTGTTATGGGGGACGTGTGGTAAGCCCGCTGCGGTTCCCTCTCTGTTTAGTTCCAGCCTTCGCTACCTAAGTGAGCTACTAACTACTATAGCTTCCCACTTTTTCTCTGGGTCAACACCGACTTTGCTTTCATGGGAATCGTACCCTGAATTCTCGAATCAAAGGCGAGTACACTAGCCTCTAGACTAACGCATGATAGCGGAGCGGTGTTAAAAATGACAGAACATATGATCAAGCATAGTTATTATTCAGTAACAATTCTGATGCGAAAACATTCATACGAATTACTCATAGTTATTATCCATAAATTGCCTTCATAAACTTGGAATTTTTACTAAATTTAACTGACTTTAATATTATGTGACAGAAAACTGTATGAGTAAAGTTAATCGGTAAAGTTAACCGATTTTTTCCAAACTTGGAATTTGGACAATACATTTAATACTTATTAATAATATATACATGATAGAATCGTATATTTTATTCGAAAAACCTCTCTCAAAATCCCCCTTAATGTGGCTTTTACTAGAAAAAAACTTTCGATTAAAAATTTTAGCACTATTTTTAATATATCCAGCTTAAAAAAAAATTGTTGGAGACTTTTTTCGAGAATAAGAAAATAAGAAAGAATAAGAAATCCATTCATTAAAGTGGTATTTTCGGGTGATCGATTTTGACGAAACCCTATTGTCAGTACCCAAATGATCGAGTTTGATCTTTCTGCAACTTTTCGTTTTTGAGTTATGCTGACCAAAGAAAGATACATATATAAATACATACACAGACACACACAAAGGAATGTATCTTTAAATACACTCAGGAGACTCGTCTTTAAATACACTCGGACTCAGGGGACCTCAAACATGTTTTTCCGCTGAAAATTCGACATTAGAAATTTTACAGGATCGTAATACAACCTTTTACCAGCAGTAAGTGAGAATAAAAATTAAAAATTATTTGATATAAATGATTACCATGGTAAAAAAAAAAAACAAATTCAGAAATAGTGCGATGTTTGTAGTAGAAGTTATTGGTTTGGAAAGAAGTGAAAAAGGGGTGAGTGATGGCAGGAAGAGCGTGGGGAAGAATAAAAAATGTCCATATCTTATTCGCAAAGGATTGTAAATTTTCCTCTGGCAATTCTGCCGACTGCAGGAACAATGCGCAACCCTCCTCGTAATTTGTGACTGGCAGGTGGAAGTGTAACTGCTCTTTTGTAAAGTATGGGCAAGAAGCGTGCACCTTGACTAGCACGGGGTTCACTGGGGAGGTAGGGCAACGAGGCAGTAGTGAGTCCTGGGCTAGAGAAGGCCCGCATAAACTTCCTCGCAGGGCAAGGGTTGCCTGGGGTTCTCTAGCATGTTTATTGCTTCACATATTTTCCTTTCCCATCTTATTGCAGATTGAAAGAAGATTTCTACTTTTACTGCTTCTTCTTCGGCATTGATTTTTCAAGCATCTTACGATAACTCTTTCCCGCACTTTATTTACATTCGGGAAATATTTTTCATAAAATATTGCAATTTATTGCTGATTTGTTTCCATAATAATTTATATACGTTGAATACTGGTTTATATTTTTAAATTTGCTACTTAATAAATGATAAAATAACATTATTTTGCTTCCGATTTATTTCAGAACTTAAATAATTGTCACACTTTTTTTAGTGTAATCATTTTTTTTAGTGGTAAAGATTTATTAAATTGTTCATTTTAGAATATCAAAAAAATCGATTAACAAAGTTTCACTGAAAGTTGCAATTAAAAGAGAATGTAAAAAATTTTTATGAAATACTTTCTCTATATTTTTAATATATTTTAAATAATAAATTTTTACGACATATTTATTATCGATAGTAGTAACATACTTATTTTATGATACTTTATTAATCCAATTAGAATCAAGTTACTTCAAGAAATATAACATAAAACTAAAGTAAAAACAAAACCTTTGACAGACGTACGTTATAATAAAATAAATATGTGTTGTGAATTTTCTTCACAACAATGGTAAAAAGTCGATATTACCAACATGTATCGCTCAATCAAGCACAGATGCTATACCGCGCATCTCACCGCATCCGTCACGAACCAAGTCGGTTGAATGGGATGCGAGACTAAAAAGCCAAAGGCTATACCCCGAACTGATAACATTTTCTATAAAACTTACTCCATGAAGTCCGTAACTTGGCCTCCTTTGTGAGAGTGTTCGAATCTTCGCGAAAGACAAACAGTATTTTTCCTTTGTCATCTACCTCCCAAACAGCTCAGATCATCCTCTATATCTTACAGCCATTTGAACCGTGACATTTCTTGCAGCCTCATCCATTTCTGGGTGCAGCCCTTGTCTCAGATCTCGATCTTTATCCATCCTGTGGAGATGTTCCACCTACAATAATCTGGCCCTCAATAAACTACACAAGGCTTTGATCTCTATATTATTACTGGCCCGATACTAGTGAGAAGCTCACCTCTCAATCCAAAGTCTTCGGACATATTTATTTCTGAAAGTCTGAAGCATTATGGATTTTTTTTCACAGAGGAGATTCTTTATCACGTACTGGAACATAATTACTTTTTGGGCCGCTAGATCACACACGCTACATCAAGTTGACTATGTATATATACATTCAATATATACATATATATATATATATCTTTATTTGGGGGGGGATAAAACAGAATACATAAATTACATGTTGCATTATACGATATATATATTTTAAAGCACTGCATGTTCTTCATTTGAAGTGAAATATGAGGGTCTTCTTATAGAAAAAGAGCGGTATTAAACTGAATATACTGTAATTTCTCCCGCGGAGTTGCAGCCGCTTTGTCTAGCCACCATACGTCAGTTGTTTCCGCCCAACTCGAGTCCAAGAGTTCACGTCGTTATCGCTCTATACCCTTGGCCCTTCTGGGAGTCACTTATAAATCAGGAAAGGCAATAGTTAGCATCGCTGATGTAGAGCTTTAAGTTTTTATTGCAGTTAAACCCGAGTACAGTGGAGTATCATGGAACTAAGGTTCTGGTATTCTGCAGGTGATAGAAACCATAGCCTGCTTTGAAAAATTAAAACTCATTTAAAGAGGTAATAAGGTAAAGTTGTTAGTGACTACCATGGAATAAGATAACATAAAGCAGATTGGTTATTTACTTGTGAGAGTTCAGTATTTTTGCGAAAGAAATAATAAATGTACATCATGTATCTATCTACAAAACAAAAAATAAAATTCTTTAAGAATGTTTTCTTATAGATTATTGCATTTTAATTGATCAAATTTCAAAATGAGATCTTAGACGATTAAGTTCTTAAATCGAATTCGGGAAAAGATATATTTTTGTTAAATAATTTTAATTTTTGATGTAACGGAAAAATAAATTTTGTCCACATAAAGAGAATGATATTTTTAAGATACTGGTATAAAGTTTACCTATAGGATATAAGAAAATACGGATGCTTTAGCCGGAATATATAGAAGCAGAGTGTTAGGTCCTAGTATAGCGCCACTAATAACTGAAGTATACTGGCCAAGCTGACGGTTAAGACACTGAGAGAAGGGACACTGAAAAATTAACAGCCTTCTACTTCTACCTTTTCTTTTTACCAAACAACGGCCACAATTTCTATGTTTATAGTGTTACTGTTGTCCAGCATGACCGGCCCTAGTCACAGATCTTTATTGGCGCCAACAACTGTCCACTATTCTACTACCAACGTTCCATATTGTGTACGCTTTTCTTTTCTATAACATCTCCGCCATATTATATATATATAGATACGGGTCTTTGAATTAATAACACTATTCTGGCCTTACAAAACTATATTTTAAAACTTCCACTTTTGTTAATTTATCATGATGTTCTACAAATTATAATTATGGTCGGGTTGTAAAAAATAAACTTATTGCACTATAGTAATTGAATAATTTTGTTATAATAGATAAAAGAATTTGAAATTTTTCATCAGAAGAAAGGGGGACATGCACAAATCAAATTGTCTGAAAATAAAACTAGCTCTAACTTAAAGAACCATTTTTAATATTATAATGAAGTAATAATATACTTCAAATATATATAAATAAAAAATAATAATAAACAACAAAATACTGTAAATTATTTACACAATTTCGTGTGTTGAATAGTGACGAAGAAGGCAGAAAAACAAGTATGTGCTCTGAGCAGATGTATGGACTATTGGTCAGATTTACGCGGTTATTGGTCAGTAAGAAAATGTTATTCTCTATGAATATTTTGTCTAGGATTTAAAAAATGCCAGTTATTTAGGAGTATTCAAAAGTTTCACTATATCTTGAATGATGATAAATAAAAGAGTTTTTTTTTTCTCTTGAGGTTTATTTACGAAAAAAACTTAGGAAACATTCAAGAGAAAGTCAAAGTCAAAAAGTCAAAAGTCAGAAAGTCAAAAACTTATATTTTTTTTTCTATTTAAGGCGCCTCAACAGCTATGGTCATTTGCGCCCGGAGCCTTCTCAGTGCACTGCCATCATCCGGACAGTGTTCTCTCGTTAAAGTCAACACTGCCCATCATCGGACAGTGAGCTGTAGAGGCTCCTAGGAAGAAAAAAATCACAGCTGGACTCGAACCCGGTTCCTCCGCGTGGAAGTCCAATACGCTAACCACTTAGCTATTCCCTTCGATTTATTCCCATAATTTTGATATGACTAAAACTATGTAGTATAAAATAAAATATTTATTGTTGGGGTGGTTGGTTCCGCAGAGCTGGAAAGCATCAGAGATTTCCGTGGTAGCCTGCTTCATTTTGTGGTCATCGACCGGTTCGGGCGTTCGCCCATCTTCAGGATGGGTTTGTCAGACAGTGTGATGATAACACAAACTTGCACAGAGCAAATTCAGTTTATACACTCTGAGTGTATAAACTGCATTTGCTTTGTGCAAGTCTGTGTTATCACACTGTCTGACAAACGCATCCTGAAGATGGGCGAACGCCCGAACCGGTCGATGACCACAAAATGAAGCAGGCTACGACGGAAAATGTCACTGAAAATATTTATTTTTAGCTGGTTATAATATGAATAATAAAGATATATATGTAATGTAATAATTATAAGCTTATGACATGTTAAAAGTAGATTCTGTATTATATATTATAATATAACGGTTTAATGTATTTATGATATATTCCATAATTTGGTCAACATTAATATAATATACTATATGGAAGGCTTACAGTTTCATCTGGTGAGGTGTAAGCTCGTAAATCAAAATACAAACAACGGTTGTTAATTCATATAAATAAACGTAGACCCTTTGTAGTAGTTATATATCTATATAAAATGTGTGTGTGTGTGTGTATGTGCGCGTTTGTATGTTTCTGTCTGTATGCGAGAGCATGTTTGAATACAGGTAAGAGGAGTTGTATGGCACGCTTTAGTTCAGTTACGTCATCAGAGTGATATAGTGTCGCAGGATGAGTGAGTGTAAGCTGTCAGGGATGGCGGGCCTTGATAATAGTGTATTATGTGTGCGTATGTGTGTATGTGTGGGTGGGTGTGTATGTGTAGATCATATGAGGTATAGTGTTACTACTACTGCTATATTAGCCTGGCACTGTGTACATTAACAATGGTTAATGTCCAGTTTGTATGTTTGGGATAGGATGCAGGTCTCATTTAGGTGACACCAAGCCGTCACATTAGCCACTTTCTGACACAGACACGCACCCCCCGGCCACCTCGTTCCTACAATCTACACTATACGTATATATATATATATACAAACAACTGCAACACAACTCCCTTTAATTCTAATTCAACTCTCTTTACATTCTCTCTCTCTCTCTCTCACTCTGCAACACATACTCCCATCATTCACTTTTGTATCTAAATTTTAACTCTATTATATGTTACAGATATTTTTCTCGTCACTTTGTCATTCTGTATATAAACAAGTATACAAATAATTGGTTAATTATTATTTTCTAAATTAGCTGTATATAAAAAACAAAAAAAAGAACAGGACCTACAATTTCTGAACGTTTAGTATTTTTAATTTTACCCTGTTATAGGAATTACCGGTTGCTGGCGGAACTCTTGAAGATGATTAAACGGAATATGAAGTTGAAGCTTTTCGTGATTCCTTTTTCGATTTTAGGATATGTTGCTTTCTGTAATTGAATAAATAGTCCTCTGTTGAGGAAATTTGCCATAACGGCAACAAGCGCCAATATCACACTCGCGCACTTATAATTTTATCACGGCCACTTCATTATACAGGCGAATTTGCTACAACTTTGAGCACCAAGCTTCCTCCTAGAATCTGCGAAAAAAATCTGTCATATAAAAGCTCGGCAATCTCAAAGCTTTGGCCAAGAAATAATATTTGATGAGATAAGAATATCCGTACTCAAAGAAGTTTAACAAGCCTACAAGAAGGAAACAGTCATCAGAGATTTTTTTCCGTGAAAGCCTGCTTGAATTTGTAGTCTACCAATCAGTTTCGAGAGTTCACTTACTATCGTTAGGATATCTTCATAGCAGAGTTGATAACACAGACTTGACACGGACAAAAACAAAGTTTGCATATTCTGTGTTAGCTGATTTTTTGTGTATAAATTGGTTTTGCTGTGTGCAAATCTGTACTACCACAGTGTTTATGAAGACCGCCTGATGATGGCGAACGCTCGAAACTGGTCAAGCTGGCTATCAGAGGAAAAAACCGGCTGAGATATTTTCTAATTCTTCGCCGGACCCAGCCACAACAAGAAGGATACAGTCTAAAAAAGGCATTGAAGAACCTGCTGTATAAACTCCTCAATAATGAGGAGTCTACAGCACTCTATAGATTATGTTATGAAGAAATTTCTTGAGGATCGGTCATGAAAGATACATTCAATTATGCCAACGTTTCGACAGAGTTACCTCTCTTTATCAAGGCTTTAAAGTATAGATAGTCGTAAAGATGTGAGAAAGAATTTTTAAACATACATATTTGTTACATTGCAGAAACATAAAAAAAAAAAAATTAAAATTACTAGGTTCTTGTCTTAAATCATCTACAGAAAATAATGACATATTATTTCTGTAGATGATTTAAGGACAAGACGCTAGTAATTTTTAAGTTTCTTTTTTCATGTTTCTGCGATGTAACAAATGTGAATGTTTAAAAATTCTTTCTCCACATCTTCACGACTATCTTGTGTATTAAAGCCTCGATAAAGACAGGAAACTTTGTGGAAACGTTGGCATAATTGCATGTTTCTTTCTTGACCAATCCTCACCAAATTTCTTCATAACATAATTCATCAACGGTCAGCAAATACTTTTATATCTCTATAGATTATTCAAGTAGCCGCATTTGACTGTCTGCACTCAGCTCTCTGCCAAATGCGCTTTTTCCAGGCCAGAGAAATTACACCAAGCTAGCCCCACATTAGCTAATCGACCGTTAGAATAAGCATCAGTTCAAAATAGCTACACCGATCAACAAGCTATCTAACCAGGCAATGCTACCATTCTACATCATTACCATTCTACATCACTCTTCGCTTGGTCATTCACATCAACCAGCAATCTGACTCAATCTGTTACACACACAAATAATTGTTAAAAATATTTCCTTTTTTTGCACTCACAGTAACTTAAAACTTATATTTCTGGTTAAAAATTAAAAATCAATTTCAGAAATGGTAAGGAATTCCATGAGTGCTCTTTGAAACATCAGAGATAAAGTAAACGTCATAAATAACAAATATTATTTCTCTTAATTATGATAAAATTTTGTTAATTAACCAAAGTTTATATAAATGAAAGGTTAGTTTGTACTGATAGAAATAATAGACTTGCAGAGGCCTAGACTCTAGGACATTCATGACTGCAATAATAAAGCATCTATAATTACATATAAATATATAATTAAATATATTAATAATTAAAATAACATACAATTTAATTAAATGAAAACTATTCTGTTAAACTAACCAATAAATTATCTCATTTAACTATAAATTGTAACATAAAATATAACTTGGAGCAGTATGAGAGACATGATTCCTCTATATATTGACCTAGAAAAAAATATTGTAACATTAATTGCAGTTTTAGTTTAGAAAATTCATTGATGATGCATTTAACTTTCCTATCATTGTGACTAATTAAGTTTTGTGTCTGAATTTTAGTTAAAATTGAACATTCTTTAATTGAACTTTATTTTTTGATTATATGAATTTGGGATAAATGATCGATCTACAGGAATGGACCAAAATATCTACCGCCAGAAATCCTCACTACACAGGATAAAAGGAAGAATATATTACTGTCTAAGGCAGAAATAACTATTAAGAGAGATATGGTATTAAAACTGAGATCCTCAGGGATGCCAAAAAGAAGTGAAAGACAGCTGTCATTGCACTTCTGGATGTGATCGGCGCTTTTGACAATATAGGGCACGCGCATGTAATGAAGTCACTGAA
>JAAEAF010006770.1:0-59935 GCA_011037195.1 Triatoma infestans
AAGGCCCATCTTAGTGAATTAGAAAGAGTACTCGTATATACAAAGTATTAAGAAGTTGTCTAGGAGCAATGAATTTTTCTCCGACAACGCTCTACTGACTGAAGCCAAAGAATTCTCTTTGGCGATCAGGCGAAAGACCCTAACAGTTTGCTTCCTTGTAAAATGCCTTCAATTAGCACACATTCAATATTAAAACAACTTCCTTTACTTGCTGAATGAACATTTACTGGAGCTTGAAGAAAACCCCATTACCCAAGCAATGCCCTTGCGAGATTTCAAAATACCTATAGCAATTGACTAGTCAGGGCCGACTACCCTACTATAAACTATAAACTCACTATCTCAGAACAAAATGAAGGAACGGACACTATGGAGAATGACAGATCGAATACGACGAATTTTTCGACAATACAACCTTTTTTTTTTTTTTTTTATTGTTGGGGCAATAACGCTATCTCCCTCCGGGCTGCCCAATATAAAATACTTTTTCCAGATAGGGACGCCAAGATTTAATAAATTAGAAATAAGTTTCGGGCACACTTCTATGTGTTCGTCGTCCATGGTGGCCTGCAGATCACATAAGAGACATAAGGAGTATCGGATTTTCCCTATTCTATTTAGATGTGCCTAAGAGAAAGTTGGCAACGAATTCCCTTCGCGGGAGATCTGGCGAAATGGGGGCTGTCAGGAGTGATTCCAATTTTTTCCCTTGTGCTACAGCCACAGAGAGGTTCCTCCGACTTTCTTTACATGTCTGCTATACCATTATTAAGCCTTGGGTAGGGTAAATGTAATAGGCTCATCGGAAAAGCGTTCACAAAGCCTCGTTTTGTGAGCGCAAATGCTTTTTCATTGCCAAAAATACCGCAATGGCTCGGCACCATTGGTAAGCAATGTCCCAAGTACCATCTATCAAATCACTCACTGCTTTACGTGTTTTCTGCTCTGCTTGTTTGAGGGTGGATCGCTTGAAGTGAGAGTTTGAATAGGTAAAAGTGAAACGCCTTTCTTGGCGGGTCCTGGGCAACACAGCTACTCTTTATGCAGCTTCATAAACAGCCCTGATTTCTGTGTCGAAATTTGTGCGCTCAGGGTGCTAGGGGTTCACACTCTTCGAAAATTAAGTTCTACTTAATATTATTGACCACTGGAGTACAAAATAGTATGCAATGATCATTTGGATACATAGGAATTGGTATGCTTGATTGAACCATAAATATCGTCTCAACCACATGTCCAGGAGAGTTTGAAGATCGCATGATAGATTAGTGTTTTATTGATCAGGGAAAATTTTAATATCTTTTAAGTTGTTTCGAAAGTAGTATATAATAGCGATTGATGTGTACATGTTTTAGAATTACATGCGATTTCGGTTAGACATCTGTCAAATTTGTACAGGAAATATCTATTTTTAAGACCCTGAGCACGTAATAAATATTTTTAGCAAGAATGGATGGTCTGTGTGTATGTGTGTGTGCATCAGTGACAGATTATGTTAGAGACAAACATGACTCGGGCCCGCAAAGAACAAACATATACTTAAGGGATCCATACCACCAGACCATATCTGCCGCAAAGTTTGAAGTTTAATAATCCGTAAAGTACGGAGTTTTCTTTCCAACTTTTTTTTTTATAAAGAGCATCAACAATGGGCATTGGCACCGGGAGCCATCTCATTTACTACCGGCTTCCAGACAATGATCTCTCGTTACTGACGAACATTGCCTAGCACGGTCACTGTGCTGTAGAGTCTCTAGGAATAGAAAATCCAAGGGCAGCCCGCTTTCCTAGTCTAGCACGCTGGCATTTGGCTAATCCTTCCTTTCTTTCCAACTTTTTAATTTTTTTTTGTTTTGTTTTATTCTTTAAATCCTTAGCCACATTATTAAAGTTTGTTTAAGATGCTGAGCTGCTTTCTTATTTGTTTTTGGATAAAAATATATGAAATATGGTTAAACAAAATATTCTTTTCATATTACTTATTTTTGTTACAAGAATATTAAATATGAAACATAACGACTTTCGAATTATACAGGGTGTCCCAAGATATATGGATAACGACTTTTTCTGGGAAACTAAGATAGCTAGAAAAAATACATGTCCCATAGTTTTTTTGTTAGAAATCCAAATTTAATTTGCAAATTTGTTTTGGTGCTTCCAGAAGCGAGATAAAGGCGCCAACTTCATTTTTTCAAATGGGGAGGTGTGGTTTTTATTTAAGAAATAGATTCCTCTATTTTTGTAAGAAAAATTTACTTGAACGGTTTTTTTCTTTGAGCGATATTTTACAAGTTATGAATGAAAACATGATTCCTATAAGAAATTTCAAAATGATTTTATAACGGTTTTTTGATTGAATAAGAAGAAAAGTACTATTTTATTATAAATTTTACTCCTCATTAATTCAAGAATCTTCTAGAACTGGCCCCCCATAGAGATGCATACACATGACTTTTTCCTCCCAATTGACTTACGACCACCCAAAGAAAAGATCTCCTAATGGTGGAGGCAGTTCGAGCAACGGATCTGTGATTAATGAGGAGTAAACTTTATAATAAAATAGTACTTTTCTTCTTATTCAATCCAAAAATCGTATTATTATCATTTTGAAATTTCTTATAAGAATCATGTTTTCATTCATAGCTTGTAAAATATTACTCACAGGAAAAAAACGTTCAAGCAAATTTTTCTTACAAAAAATAGAGGAATCTATTTCTTATATAAAAACCACACCTCCCCATTTGAAAAAATGAAGTTGGCGCCTGTATCTCGTTTCTGGAAGCACCAAAACAAATTTGCAAATTGAATTTGGATTTCTAACCAAAAAAACTATGGGGACATGTATTTTTTAATTTTTTTTCTAGCTATCTTAGTTTCCGAAAAAAGTCGTTATCCATATACCTTGGGACACCCTGTATACACAAAATGTACTTAAAAACTTAGCAATTATTTTTTGTAGAAATTCATTTCGATTGCATACTCCACAATGCCCGTACTGCTGCAGTACATTGTGCTGTTTTCCATTAAAATTGAAATGAGGGAAATTGAGCAACAATGAAGATCTGTTATAACTTCCATAAGTTCATGTGTTTTTATCATTCACGGTTTGTTTTTTTTCTCTCTCTCTCAAGAGATAGAGAAAAAAATCAATAAAATAAGAATGAATGAAAAAGAAAAAAAAATGAATGAATAAGAATTCATAGGCTCGTTCGTGAGACACACAAACACGAATGATAAAATGACCCACTTTATTCACTAATCAAATAAATAGCTATTTTATTTTTTTGTGCATCAACAATAAATAATTTTTTTTTTTTTGCAATCATTGAATAATGTGACGATAATTACGTTAAATTTAGTGAAAAAAAAGTTTTACTTTCACACACAAGTTTGTACACTACTTCCTCTCACTAGTGTGTGAAAGTAACATTATTCAACTCTAGCCGGACATCATGGGTTACTTCTCACGAAAGATATTATACCACCATTAAACACATTTATATATTCTATTACGGTGGATATTTAATTATATTCAATACATTGTTAATAGCATATTGTACAAATTACGTTACAGGTTATGTGATACATATCTATATAAATACACTCCCAATCAGCAGGTAGGGGGAAAAACCAAAAAAGCCTTTTACAAATTGACTGCTGTTTATTTTTAAATATTAATTTTAAGATTCATATAATTTAAAACAATTAACTATTAATATTTGTAATAGGATCCGAAGAGAAGGTCCAAAGCAGAGAGAGAGAGAGAGAGAGAGAGAGTCTCACTCACTAATTTAGGCCTGACTAGAGTGGGAGAAACTGTTTAAATACAGCAGTGTCAGCCATAGGAGGGAGTCTACCGACAGTCTTGCAACAGAGTTCATACAGCAGTCACAACGCGACATCAACCTTTCTCAACTTAGTGTAAAGTCCAGGCAGTTTGTGCTACTTTTCGATTCTACGGTGTTCAACTTTACTTCTAGTTTATTTATCTATACAATCCATTTTCACTCTTTCTGAAACCTATTATATTGCGAAATCGTCTTTTCTTTTATAACAAAAAAAAAAAAAAATAATATATTTTTGACTTTTATACTATATTTACTTTAATTAGATAATATTTGGTTTATCGTTAATTTAAATAAAAAAAAAAAAAAAAAAAAAAAAAAAAGCAGTGAAAAAGAAAAGAAATTCTAACTAAAAGTGAGAAAAAGGTTTTTGGGCGGGAATATTTTAAGTTCACATTAAAGTTGGTCTCAAGATGTTTTCTACCCCGCGTACACAGACGTACAGGAATTTCAATTGTGGTTAACTCCAAAGCCGTACCAAGTTTGGCAGCTGCCTTTCAACTCTAACATGAAGAACCAACCAATCCCCCTTCATAACTCAACTTTAATTCTTTCTCCAAAGGTTGTTGCCATGATACTACTTTTAACTTAAATAAGTTGATTTCTCTGCATATATATACTCTTTTAAAATGTACTTATAAAATTTAACATTCGCTTGCATTGAGTTAATAAACTGTTGGTTATATTTGACTTGTATGAGTTAACGCTGTTTATACAAAAACGCAAACGTTATTCAGAGAATTTAAATTCCCTAATATCTAAAATAACTGTTAAACGAAAAGAATGATAAGACAGCACTTGTTAATCTCTGTGACTATGTCAATTAAAAAAAAAAAAAAATATGGTGTGAAACACTCACACGACTATATCTTATTCCAGTTAATATAATTACAATCGATTGATCTCCTGTACATAAATAAGGCTTGTATAATCATATCATTGATAGACGATTAAATTATATCCAGGGGATGATATTTTTCATTAATTTATCTAACTACAGATTCTTTTCTCTTCGTTTCCTATTAACAATTCTTTTAAATCAGCTGTACGTGATATGTTCTTTTTGATCCTGTAGTAGTTATTTCTAATTTTTACTGATTTTGTACGTTGTTTTCTTGCAGAAGCCGTAAACCCTTTGTCCAGGTAATTTCATATTCATCATATGTTTTACAATTTTTTAGAGGAAGTATTGTAATCGTGTCAAATTTTCGATATCGAGTTTTCACCGGAAATATCCGTTTTGAGGTCACCCGGGTCCAAAAAAGGGGTTTTCTAGAAAATGGTGTGTTGGTGTGTGTGTCTGGGTTGCATACCCTGGGTGTATGTGAACAGCATAACTCAAAAACGGAAAATCGTAGAAAGTTGAAACTTGATATTCCGTTTAGGTATCACCATAGGATCTGACAGTACGTTATCTGTCAAAATTTCTCAACCGGAAGTATCACTTTACTAATTTTTTTTTTTTTACTTTTTTGCGATTTTCTCAAAAATTGCTCTAACGATTTCCTTTAAACTTGGTATAATCAACTAGACATACAAACACTATAACTTTTATTTTAAACATTTCTTCGGGAAAACTGGTTTAAGGGTACTTTTGGGGGAAGGGGGGTTACGGTTTCCTCTAAAGTGCTAGTTCAGTTTATTTATACAATATCATCTTGGGTAAAGCTAGGACAGATGACGCAAATTTCAAAGTTATGCCCTGTATTAAAATACAGGAGTATTATGTAATAGGAGATATATTAAAGAGGTAATTCTTATAAAACATATGTCAACTACTATTACCTGCAACAAAAAAAAAAATGTTATTTTTCAAAATAAAGACAAGAATTTATTCAGAAACAAAATACAAATACACTACATTTGGTGTACTTTTGGGGAAAGGAGTGCGATTATGATTCCCACTAAAATGCTAGTCCAGTTTATTATACAATTCTATCATCTAAATAATAATAATTAGAATTAAATATGTTATTGAAATTCCAAGTTTCAAGAAAATTACTAAACCGGAAGTGTGTTTTTACTGAAGTTTTTTTCAGTTTTTCTGATTTTCTCCATAAAAACACCAACGAATTTCATTAAATTTTGTATACAAACTCTAAAATTTGTCAATATTACAATTATTGAAAACAGGAGTAAGAGAAATTTGTGTGTGTGCTTCACACCAGATTTTTTTTTTGTAATTATTTCAATAAATACATTTGTTATCTTCAATCTAATATACTTCTCTCTATATATATATCTAATCTAATATATCTTCTAAATCTTCTCTCTCTCTCTCTCTCTCTCTCTCTAGAATGCAACATGGGAAGGTGCAGAACAGCTTCTGCATAAAATGTGTAATGTGATGGATGCAAGAAATTATATCTTTTTTATTTAAAGAAAATTACGATATGAAGAAAATGCAAGCTCGTTGGCAAAAAAGGGTACACGTAGGTAGAAGAGTACAGTTACAGGAAAAGTTCATGAGCCTTGTTAGCACTATCTAGCCCATCTTCTCACAGGGGAAGATTTGAACGAACAATTAGAAGGCATTCCTTCAAGAATAGTCTAAAACAGACATTCAAGCAGAACGATTGTGCAGAACGAAAAGATTTGTTTCTCGCTCTCTTAGAATCAGTGACAGTTTAAGTTATAATAATATAAGAGTTTATTCCAACTAATTTCAGTAAATTAATAAGCAATTGCTGTGCTACACCAACTACTATTATAAACACACAAGCCACAACAACTCAACACAGAACTATGAAGAGAAGGCATTCCTTCAACACACAGTCTAAAAACAGACATTCAAGCCAGAACACTTGCTTCAGGAATCGCTCTCTTAAACTCAGTGCCAGTGATAGTGATTTGCCTTTATTCCAGATAAGCATCTGATTTATTAAGATATAGTTTTGATATTGTAAAGTACTTAAATTTGCTTAGAGAATAATATATTATTAATAGGGTTAAGTATTATTACTAATACTTCACTCTCTTAAACATACAAGCCCTTTTACAAAACCGCTCGAGCTACAACAAACTACATACACACAACATCACCAATTAGATTTTCAGTAAACTTGGGCATTTTTACTTTCTCATACTCCTAGGAAAGTATTGTAATCGTGTCAAATTTTAGATATCGAGTTTTCACCCGAAATATTCGTTTTGAGGTTCCATAGGTTCAAAAAACTGGCATTTAGAAAATAGTCTGTATGTGCGGGTGTATGTTTGTGAACAGTATAATTCAAAAACGAAAAATCGCAAAAGTTCCATCTTGATATTCTGTTTAGGTATAATGTTTATTTATAAAGTGGCAGTTACAGTATAATATACAATTAATTCTATTATTTAAATAATATTAATTTGGAATTAAATATGTTGATGAAATTCCAAGTTTGAAGGAAATCAGATGACCAGAAGTAGATTTTTACTGAACAGGTTTTTTTCTGCATTTTACACCATAAAAACACCAACGGATTTCTTTAAATTTCGTACATCAACTATGAATACAGTGAACTATCACTTTTGTTTAAAACTTTCTTCCCAAGATAGTTCATTAAAGCAGTTTTGTGTGGGGAAATCTGGATGGTTTCTTGGAAAAAAGGCATTTTATTAAGGGTTAAGTTTCTCCAATTAATTTTATGTTTACTTAAAGTAGTTTTATGACCCAGCCAATTTAATTTATATTTTATAAAATTTAAATCTACATTATTTGCACATTCTATTTCTTTTTCTGACGAATAATTTTGGATATATACAATGTCTCTAGATTTTCTAATATACAAGACTCTAATACATAAAGCTTCTACTTTCTATAATTTAATTGTTAAATTGCACTAATAATTAGTTCGATTCATTTTTATGTTGCTGGTAGAACTTATATTTTGATTGCATAAACTCATGCGTAGATTTCAATCTTTATAGTTGTCTTTCAATACTTTGTGGACTGCGCCACCTACATAAAATCCAAGACAATATAATGAATAGTTACAAACTTCAGGCCTAAAAAAAGTTTTTATCTGAAAATATGAATTCTATTGGACAATTTTTGTGGGTGTTTTAGCTGCCCTGTATAAAAAGTTTAATTTAGTCAAGATTAATTAATTTTTCTTCATTATCAATTCCTTTAGTGGTTTATTAGCTACGCTTGTAAAAGCAGTACGTATAGGCTTTCTTTTTTTTTATTTTATTCATTTTATTTGTTTACTTATTTATTTTATGTATTTATTTATTTATTTTAATGAAATAAAAGACAAAATACTCGTATGATTAAATTTCTGTTTTATCACGTACAATAGAATTCTAAAATTGATAAACCATAAAAGTAAATAAAGTTCAATGAATGAGAAAAAGTTCCAAACTAGATAGTTGAAATGAATATTATTGATTGTGTAGTGGAAGAAAGAAATAAAAGAAAATAATAGTTTTGAAAAATAGTTTGGAATATTTTATACGTAGTATCAAAAATAGTGAATTTACCTTCAAAAAGAGTGTATTTAGAGTCAGGCACTGAAATATAAGGTCACTGCTATTTGGGAAACAAAAGCACAAAAATCCGTTAAATTAATACAATGCGACTTGGCCAACTGTTTTGTTAGAGAAAGCATTCCTTCAGGACAGTCTGCACTTTGCCTTCTAACAAGAACAGTCTGCCTTCTGCTTTCAAACGATACTGTCTGTCTTCTGCTTTCAAACGATACAGTCTGCCTTCTGCTTTCAAAGTCAGAACACTTCAGGAATCGCTTTCTTCAAATCAGTGCCAGATATAAGTTAAAACATAAGAGCATGTTAAATGAGTTTTAAACACAATTAAAAAGAGCAGTCAATGTGTAAACTGAATTTGCTCTCTGCAAGTCTGTGTTATCATACTGTTTGACAAACGCATCCTGAAGATGGGCGAACACCCGAACCGGTCGATGACCACAAAAAGAAGCACGCTATCACGTAAAATGTCTCTGGAGCCTTGCCATTTTTTTTTGCCTTATCTATTACCGCGAACTATTCAGCAATATTGAACTCATCATCTAGTATTGTCTTCTCAGTGCACTGCCGGCCTCCGGAGAGTGTTCTCTCGTTACAGACAACACTGTCCATCACCGGACAGCGAGCTGTAGAGGCTCCTAAGTAGAAAATTCCAAGGTTAGCACAGCTGGGCTCGAACCCGAGTGCTCCGCGTGGGAGTCCAGTACGCTAACCACTTAGCTATTCCTTTCCCTTATTATTATTATTAATATTATATTCTTATGATTATTAGTATTATTTATTATATTTTATTATTATTATATATTATTATTAATGATTATTATTATTATTATTATTATTATTATTATTATTATTTAGGTGGCTTGTGTATTTTAACTTTTCTGAGCTTTTTGTATATAATTCGTATGCAATTCCATTATAAAATCGACGTAAAATGAAATTTACTCGCTAAAGCTAAATTTACCAGTTCTGTACCTCCAATTTTTATGAAATGTAATAATATGTCTAGTTTATCACTTTCATCAAATAGTGAATTTATCCAATTTAAATCAATTTCTATATTTTTATTTAGTGCACTTTTCTCTAGACAGCGGTCATCATCATTTGGCACATTATCGTATGAATATTTTGTTATTTGCGCTCTTGAATATGAATTATCCTTAGCAACTAGATTTAAAGCTTGTACTATATTTCTCAATGTAGCTATATTGTCTTTTGATCTAATTGCTTTTGTTATAAACTTAGCTTTATTCTTCCAAGATGCTCTAATAAACCAACCTTGTAAGAAATATAAATCTGCTTGCAATCTGGCATATTTCTCTGGCACATTATTGGATCTTTACGTAGATCGACAAGCATTTTTCCGCTTGGCCTAGATTTTTTTTTTACTTTGATACATTGTTATTTTTGTCTTTATTCTTGTTTCTTACTTTTTTATTTCTAGTAATTATTTAAATAATTTTTTCAAAGTTAATTTCATTTTTGAAAAATAACCAATTATAATAAACTGTGTTTATCTTTACCTTTATGCAAATATTCCTATGTTTAATGAAATCTGCTAAACTCACTATATATCACAATAATACATAAACATTTCCCATATCTAATTAGTACTATTAATGTAATTAATTAAGACTAAGTTTTTTTTTTTCAATTATTAATATCATATGACTAACTCTATAAATTAATAATTAATTGTTCAGGAAGTATTGGCAAGAAAAAAAATAAAAACATAATCTGGTGTGAAACACTGAAACGACTATTTACACACGGTTTACTATACAATTTACATAGTAGTTATAATTGACAAAGTTCCTTTAAACTTCTAATCTTTACAAAATATTTAAGATTCATCAATATATTGTGATGGAGATGGCCATTTCCAGCTATACTGAGCCTGTTTACAGTGCTCTCTGTAGCCAGAGAACGTGCTTGGAGGCCGGCTGTGCATTGGAGAAGGCTCGGGGGGCACAATAGATCATTCAGTTCGCAGTGCAATAATCCACTTCAACAATCTACAACAAATCTAATCTATAAGTGTGTATACGAAGTTTATTAAAAATCTGTGTCTAAATTGCAGAAAATCTGAAAAACAAACCTTCTCAATAAATTAGTACTTCCGGTCAAAAGATTTTCTGCAAATCCTGAATTTTGGCAATCCACTCTAATTAATATTATATACATGATAGAGGCGTATAATAAATTGAAATGACAATTTTCAAGAAAAGCATAACCTCCCACTTTTTTTTTCAAAAATCCCCCTGAATTTTTTTTTTTTTTTAATTTATTTTGCAACTGCATTCACAAAAATGCAGCAAGAAAAAGTGATAAAATGAAAATTATGTACATATATATAATATATATAATTAACATGCAGCACTAGGGTGTGATGACTTGAACGGCGACCATCCAGTGTTGGTAGCCGTAAATTAGCTATTAGAGCAGTAAGGCAGCCAACCTAGGTGGTCAACGTTAGACAATTAAATGATCACGGGGCTATCGCCGTCTGAGTCTTCGAAGAGGGTTGGTAGGGATTGTTTTGGAGGAGAGTGATTGTAGAGATTGTGAGATGGATTGTAGTGAGAGGATAGATTGGAATGGAATTTATTGTAGCACGATTGGGCTAAATCAGAGACAAATGGAATATTTAGGTCGAAGTGGATCGTGTGGTTGGGAGTCGTAAAATGGGGCATTTCTATGGTTCTAAAGATTATGGATTGGATAGTTTGTATGCGGTTGAAGGTTAGTTCGTTTGGCTGTCCCGTACAGTTCCAATCCGTATGTCCATATGGGTGCCAGCAAGGAATTGTACAGTTGTCTTTTATTCGCTCGAATCAGTTTAGAATGTTTGTCGAGTAATCGTTTTTAACATTTTGTATCTGTTCTTACATTTTCTATCCGTTTTAGTCGAGTGTGAGAGTGCCATGTGAGTCTTTTGTCCAGACAGAGTCCGAGATATCTCACTTGAGATTCGTAATGGTAATAGGAATATTATTGAGGTAAATAGGAGGGAGCGTTCTGCGGTTTAATGTAAATACTATATATTTTTGGAGTTTTGTTGGTTTACCCCGATTTTCCATTGACCAAGCTAAGATTCGAGGATTTGGAGGTGATTTTGTAAGTTACGGGTAACTATGACGCGATCTGAGTGAGGTGTGAGAATGGCTGTATCATCGGCATGGGTGAAGATAACTGTATTAGGATGAGTGGGTAGGTCAGCCGTATAAATAGTGGAAAGCAGAGGACCAAGTATGCTCCCCTGTGGAACGCCTGTAAAGTTTGGATAAATAGACGAGGAAGAGGTTTTTTGGGAGACTTGAAAATAACATTCGAAAAGGTAGCCCCCCCCCCCATCAATGAATTAAAAAATGGAAATATTCTAAATTGTTTGTTTAAAGATTAATGAATGAAAGATATGAATGTATTATATATTCAAATTTTAAAGAAAATCATCGGAACCAACTTTGATAAAATTGTAAAAATTGAAAATTTACTCAGCAAAGTGGTACTTCCGGTTTTGACCGTATTTTGATCAAAACTTGGCTGTTGGATCCCTGTTAGCACTTAAACTAAATATCAAATCTGCACTATTTTAAAAAAGATGTGATTAAATTTGAAATAAAATATTGCGGCCACATATTTGAAATCCTTGAAAAAATTCAGATCATTTGGATATTTTTTGTTTTCATCTCATTTACAATTGAAGCCCTGTTCTGAACTTTGGAATCAATTTATAAGTTTCAGGCTTGGAATTTAACTTAAAAGATCCGGACTCTTTGGGGTCGCCAAAGCAAAGGTAGTTAGTTAGTTAATTTTGGGAAACAGCCCAGTCTATGATAGAGTTTAGATCTTTGGAAATTCAAAGGCTCCTTTGACTAATCCTCTGACCATTTAACCTACCTACATCAATTCAAGGGTAGAAAGGTCTTTTACATTTTCCTCATACTTCTCGGAAAGGTCTTCGCCTCTTTTCTACAGAATATGCAGCAATGAATTTCCAACTTACCTGAACGATTCATAAAAAGATACTGATTCATAGAAAATTGCAAAGCACCTATTTGGAAACTTCTAAGCCCATTTGAATTTCATCGAGCCGTGATGCAGCGTGATATACTTATTATAAATATTCAGCACCAATTGATCTATCGATGATTAACTAGTGAATAAATCATTGATAGACAAGCAACTTACTTGGCAAACTCATTCTAAATTTAAACGACAAGAGATAGTGTAAATTATTATTAAGTTCGGTAAGGCAGCAATAATTGTTAAAAAAAAAACTTTTTGAATTCCATTTTACCAAAAAATCCGTCAGGCCTCTGTACGCGTTTCCCATTCGAATTATATAACACAAAATACATGGCAAAATAGTAAAAGTAATTTGTTATATAATGACTCGTTAAGTTTAGGGTAAAGCTAAGAGAGATGGCGGGAGTAGTAGAGAAAACGCAGGCTTTACTTCTCTTGTGTGCCCCCACTTGGCGTCATGCAAGTTAGTCGAAGGGTAGAGAGTTCAGAAGCGACCATATTACTAAACTCTTCAGTTATTTTGTGTGTTCTTCTGTGTTCTACGAACACATTTATACACATCAGCTACATATCTGGTGAATTCCTGAACGCTCAGTAAATTTTTATATATTATAATTGCAATTGAAATAAAAGATCTCCACGCCGTAGTTAATGTTGGATTCGTAGCCGTAGCATTTACCAAGTGTCATGTCGATAAGCCATTTCCTTCAACAGAGAAGAGGTCTCCTACGTAAGGTGGATGCATCATCTATCCTATCACAGTAGAAGAGACGGCAAAATGTAGTGTATTTATGTTTTGTTTCTAGAATAAATGTGAATGACCTAATTTTCAAAAATAGCATATATTTTTAGATAATAGTAGTTGAATAATGTTTTATAAGAATTACCTCTTTAATACATCGAAATGTGCGTCATCTCTAGCCTAACTTCATCCTATATATAAAATCACACCTTTTACAACAATTTATACTGAAATGTGTTTTGGAGTGTGTTCACTTAATTATTATTTATTTATTATTATTTTTTTTTAATTTAATGCGCGTCAACATCTATAATCATTGGCACCCGGAGCCTTTTCACTGCACTGCTGGCATCCGGACAGTTTTCTCTCGTTACAGACAACACTGTCCATCACCGGACAATAAACTGTAGGGGCTTCTAGAAGAAAAAAAATCTAAAGGCAGCGCTGCTGGGCTCGAACCCGGGTACTCCGCTTGGGAGTCCAGTGCGCTAACCACTGAGTTAATCCCTTCCCTCTTCATTAAATAGTGAAGAATCGGTTTATCAAATTGTTCAATATTAAGTGGCATGTTTTAAATATTATTCCACTTTTTATGCCTTGATAAAGACAATATATTTGTCAGTGCGTTGGCAAAATTGTAGTGGTTTTATTTTCTAAGATGGAATATCACAATTCCCTTCTAATATATCAAGAACGGTCAAGAAGAATCTTCCATGTATTTTGGATTTTGAGCTTGTTCCTGCTGAATGAAATGAAGTTATACCGAACAGTTGGATAGAGTTTATGAAGTTTGAAAGCAAAAAGTATCCCTTTTTTATTAATCGTAATAAAACTATTCTGCAATCTCACAACGCTCCCGCGTTTATACGTTCGCGTTTGACTCAGGTAAAATTAGCAGAAATTATAGACCCGAGGTTGTAATACTACTATCTGACAGATTCTCCGGACTATATTTATTTTCTCAAAACAAGGCACATTGAAAATTACGATTAAATGCTAGGGGTTTTTTCACCTCAAATCTAATCTGTACCCTCACCAGACTAAGATATATACAGAAAGGTAGGTAAAAAAGAGTTAAAAAAATGGAGATCCACATTTTGAGAAATAAGATGTAAGAAAGCTTTTTTATATTTACTTTGTGATAAAACTTGTTTTAAGTTACAATTTTTTTAAACCAAACCAGTGTTTTCTCTTTCACAAGAACTTAATGTCGAAAATCTTAAACCTTCATAGAGCCTTATCCACCTTCGTAGCAGAAAGTATAATCTCTAAAATGTTACTGTTAACCTACGAAGCTTGGTACCTGCAGATTTGTTTCTCTTTCATATAGTAAACACTGTCCTCAAAAGGGAAACGATTTCAAGACGTAAGAGACATTATAGAAAAATGTGATCGCCGAAATGAAAGCTGTTTCTTCGGACGCATTCGCCCACTGATTTCCACATCTTTTACAACATTGTAATAAGTGTATTAATGTAAAGAAAGATAATTTTGAATAAATATAAAACAGTTTTAATGCTAGTTACATTGTTTGTTCAAAGCCGGAAATTATATAGCCAAATCGGTACAAAAACCATAAACATTGTATGTACAATGATTTTTATTTAATTTACAAAAATATTACATTAAATATTTATAGTTACAGTGAAGAAAAAAAAATTGTTGTTCCGCTAATTACAGTATTACATGATGCAATATACGATCACAAACAAAAAATTGGTAAACATCAGGTAACCATTTTTGAAAAATAATTATCAGGAATCAACGTCCGATAAATCCGACTTTACAAGCCTTGGAAAACTGCCAAACGCACTTTCTTCTATCGCTTCGTTTATTAATGCGTCAGTGCTATATGTGTATCTTTTATAATTGTCACGTTTCCTAATCTGGGATAGTGTACATTTACTTGTGTGCATTTTAAATAATCGTCGTTTACTTGCTGATTCTTTCTTGCCTTCAGCCATTGGATGTAGAAATATATCATGATATAAATTCTTTTTACTAATATGTTTTATCCCTTCCATTCGGAATTCAAGTATATAAATATTAGCTTCATTGTTGCATACAATTTTTACATGATTATTGTATTCTTGACATTTTAAACTAATCATTGGCATATCAACAAAATTAACCTGTATTTTTCTAAATAACAATCCAGTTCCAATATGCCAGAAATATAAAACTCCATCAGCACAAGCGGAAATCAACGTTAAACATGTAATTACCACTGAATGTATATGTTTTTCATGTAAAAATTCTGTTATACAAGTGTCATATTGGAAATTTGGATTCCAAAGGCGCACGTAATTATCATTTCCAATGGTTACAATCAGTTGTCCATACTTACCAATATAGGTAACAATTCCTGCATGAGCTGTTTTTATTGATTTATTCATATTTTCATTAGTTATTGAAAACATTTTGATGGCACCCTCTGTAGTTGACCAATATACAAGATTATCTTCTGATATTATGGCCATAGTTGCCCTCCAAAGAACATCATTAATCCGTTTAGTACATATACCTCCGGACAGTTGTTTGAATACTCTGATTTCATTATCTCGGCCGCATGAGACAACATATTCCTCGCTAGCCGATACAGATATTATTACATCATTATGACCTGTAAATATTTCTATTACTTTTCTATTCCACAGATCCCACGTCCTAACAGTTTGATCTAAACTGCCAGAAACAATGCGTAAAGTTTTTGGAATAAATGCTATACAAGTAACGACCAATGAGTGGCCACTTAATATAATTGGTCTTTTTGCGCCTGTAATAATATTATAAAAAGCAATAAATGTATTTTCACTAGCTGCTATCCATCTTCTATTACAATCGATTGATCTATCGTACATATATATAGTTCGTATAATCATATCATTGTATAGACCCTTAAATGGAATTTGTTTGGATGGTCTGTACTTTATATATTTATATACAGATTCTTGAAAGTCACCTTTTCCAATTAGCAATTCTTCTAAACTAGCTGAACGTGTCTCTTTTGATTTTTTACTATGTTTTCTTTTTTCTGCTGATTTTGTACGATGTTTTCTTGTAGAAGCCGTAAAACGTTGTCCAGGTAATTTCTTATTCATTAAACGTGATTGCATTTTACTTATTAAATTATCCAAATTTTTACGTACACTCTTCTCATATTGAACTTCATTAATGGTGTAATTCCAATAACGATTGACCTGTCCCAAGTTTTGTTTTGATTTATCATCTAATAGTTTTACTATCTGTCTGTTTATCCATAATGGTAATGACTGCAATTTATCCGTCTCAACATGCTGGACCAAAGTTATCGTTTGTTCTGGTAGGCCTGTTTGTGCCATAAGTATTAATTTTCTTAATTCTTTATCCCAAAATGTTTGTTTGTTTTTCATATCTATTAATGAATTAGTGATCGCTTCTGAATTCCCGACATTATTTTTAGATTTTTTTCTATTTCCTTTGAGAGTGTTTGGATTTTCCTGCTGTACAAATGTTAAATAAGCATTATATTCATCTATTAATGGTACAATAATTGCATTTTTAGACAATTCTTTTGATATTAATTTTGCCAAGCGGCTTGCGTATTTTAACTTTTCTGAGCCTCTCAGCAGAAATTTCATTTTTAATTCCATAATAGTATCTAAAACAATGCATAATGTACTTGCTTCTGCTAAAGCTAACTTTGTCAATTTTGTACCGCCAATTTTAATTAAATGTATCAATATATCTAGTTTATCTCTTTCATCGATTGTTGAATTTATCCAATTAAAATACGTTTCTATATTTTTATTTAGTACAGTTTCCTCTAGACAACGGTCATCATCATTCGGCACAATATCGTATGAATATTTTGTTGTTTGCGCTTCTGAATATGAAATGTCCTTAGTAACTAGATTTAAAGTTTGTACTATATTTTTCATTGTAGCTATATTGTCTATTGATCTAATTGTTTTCGTTATAAACTTAGCTTTATTCTTCCAAGACGCTCTAATAAACCAACCCTGTATGACGTATATGTCTACTTGCAATTGAGCATATTTCGCTTGCATTTTCGGATCTTTATGTAGAAGTTCAGGATTTTCGATGTTTCTACTCAACCCAGACTTTCTTCTCACTTTAGACATTGTTACAATTATTTCTTTATTAATTTTTTTTTTTTTTTTTGGAGCTAATTTTTTAAAAAATGAACAATAAACTTGTTTTATCTTTACCTTTATGCAAATATTCCTATGTTTAATGAAATCTTGTACACTCACTATATCTCACAATAATACATAAAACGTCTTCCATATTTAATTAGTAATATTATTATAACTAATTAACCCTCATTTGTTTTTAACAGTTAAACATTTTAACAATACCATATGACTTTTAACTCTATAAATTAATCATTTTTTTTTTTTTTTTTTTGGAAAGTATTGGCCAGAATAAAAAAAGAGGGGGTGAATCACTCACACGACAATTTAGATAGTTATAATTGACAAAGTTCTTTCAAACCTGATATTTATACTAAATATACTTAGCCAAACCCGATCGCTTGGTTGAAACCCAATGTTATTCGCCGGTCGGTCTTCATGCTGTCGCTGGTCAGGAATATTGGTCACAGTTATTTTCTTCACACATACACACACACACACACACAAACAGACACACACGCACACACACCAATACAGAATATTCACGAAAAACTTAATTTTTTCATACTCAATGCACCTCAAAAAGTATATTTCGAATATTATTATCCGAATATATTTCTAAATAAAACTAATATAATTATAAATTACTAATTTAAAATAAATAATACAAATAAATATTTAATATTTAGAAATATATTCTATTAATATAAATATAAATAAATAATATTAATAAATATAAATCTGTAGAAATTTATTCCAATTATTAATAAGGTTATTTTACAAATTGCAATTACTGTTTTTAGTATTGCTGAAGGTGGCCTCATTAGGTCGAAAATTACAATTATTTTTAAGTGTTAAAAAATCTAGGTGAAATTGTCATTAATATGTTTTTACTATTTTTATTTTTTGGCAACTGCCTCAGCCATTAGCGCCAATTATTGTTATTATTATTCGCCTTAGTAATAATATTATTCTCCCCACCAAAATAGATTTAGGGGGGAGGTGCATCAACTACGGTGGTTACTACAGCCTACAAGACCTATTTCTTTGTTCGTATTGCGGCCACTCTTGCTGGGATCACACAATCACCCAGTGAGATTTCCACATACAATATCTTGTCCAGCAAGGCAAGGTAGATCACTAGGTTTTCTTGAATCTCTCCACATATCCCCTCCTCTTGATGACAAGTAGTGTGGATTATTGGTTGGTGCCATTACTTATTTTACTCATACAGATTATTATTATTATTATTTCTTTTTTTTTAACCACAGCAATATACTGGATAAGATGTAATAATGTACGGGGTGAATCCAAGCACATTATTAATCATTGTTCGTTCAAGAATTTTTGGACGTACTTAACATAACTGCTTTCTGGTAGACCATATAAATATTTCGGTATTATTATTATAAGATGTATCTCTTAGTTGGCTGATCAGCCAGAAGGTATCGTAAGAAAAACACTACAAAATTTGTAAGTGTTTTTATTAATATCCCGACGTTTCGACAAACATTGTTTGTCTTCTTCAGGGGCTATCTTTGGAAATTTGTATGCTCTATTAATTACTACATGTTCAATTATGACTGTGGTCTATGAGTGTACTACCACTCATAGACCACACTCATAATTGAGGGTAGTACACTCATAGACCACAGTCATAATTGAACATGTAGTAATTAATAGAGCATACAAATTTTCCAAAGGTAGCCCAAGAAGACAAACAATGTTTGTCGAAACGTCGGGCCATTAATAAAAAACACTTAAAAATTTTTTTAGTGTTTTTCTTATGATATCCCCTGGCCGATCAGCCAACTAAGAGATACATCTGATCATTTCTAACGGCCAACAATTGCTACAATTTGATATTATTATTATAAGTTTTATTATTCGGGGATTATGTCCTCAATGATGCCCGTCACACTTTTTTCGAATGAGCGGTTGAGAGAAACTATTTAGAACAGGAATTAGGCCATTTGACACCTGTCTTTATTGTTGAGACTATGCTTTATTGCAGGGATCATTGGTGTCAGAGTCGCGTTGTTCGTCGAGATTGTGTTGCGGCGAAAGAAACAGAACCTAGACCAATGCCCACTGTTCTGTTGGTGTCTAAAGTTGTATGTAACAAAGGAGGAAGAGCCACAAAAGACAAAATATGATGTAGTCCCAGGGTGGGTTCCGATAACCTATAAACAGGAGTTCAGGTTTTATACTGGGGCAGAGTCCCACATCTCTGGAAACACTATTCCCGGTTGTCATAATGCATTTTCCCCCTCCATTAAATAAATAAATAAATACATAAAAATATGTTTATTATTAGTATTAATTTTGTACTTTTTAATTTAAGTCGCTTTGACATCTATGATCATTAGCACCCGGAGCTTTCTCAGTTTACTGCTGGCCACCGGACAGTGTTCTCTCGCTACAGACAACACTATCCATCACCGAAAGTGAGCTGCAGAGGCTCCTAGGAAGAAAAAATCTAAGGGTAGCACTGGACTATTATTATGTAAAGCAGATTTCTAAATGAAACCGAAAATTTAATGGCAAGTAACTATGAGAACATGAATAGAATTCTTCAAAAATTAAGTCAGTTTTAGAAACTAGTCCTTTCTTGATGTTTAAAAACTGTCTGTCTGATGAATTTGCGCCTTGAATGTTGAATATTCCACCATATATTAGATGCCTCCCACAGCTGGTCGGGTTCACCATCATATTGACAAAGTTGAGCTGTCCATTATGTTGAATCTAAAGAGATAAGCCTTATTTTTGTTAAATGGTAAGTCAACCTAATGTGCAACATTTTTTTTTTGGTCTCTCCCGGGCGGGCGGTTGGGAAAAGTTTCTGTGTCCAATGCACCAAATATCGTTTTTTCCCAACTCACGTTTAATTTTTGATAACTCTCTTCCTTCAATTTCCGTTTCAAAAGAGATTATTGAAGGACGTTGTACGAAATGGGCAATAAACTTTGTAGATCACAATATTTATCGTAAAAGTCAGCGAAGTATTCCAACATCCTGTTTTATCCATTCAAATTCAATTTTCCATCCCTGTTATGTAATATTAGACATCACTCTTCTAATCTCTTCAGCAATCGGGCCTTTTCAATGAAAATTTTCTTTAAACAATCTAAAGGCTGTTTTGTAACTAATATACATTTGTGTGTGTGTGTGTGTGTTTGTGGAGGGGTTCAACGTAACTAAAAAAAATAAGGAAATACCGTAGAAAGTTCAAATTTAATATATATATCAGAGACATTTTCCGTGGTAGCCTTACTGGTCATCGACCGGTTACGGGCGTACGCTCATTCTCTCACTCAGAAGTGTGTAAACTAAATTTACTCTGTGAAAGTCTGTGTTGTCACACTGTCTGGAAAACGCATCCTGAAGATGGGGGACTACATCATATTTTGTCTTTTCAGGCTCTTCCTCCTTTGGTACGTACTACTTTAGACACCAATAGAACAGTGGGCATTGGTCTAGGTTCTGTTTCTTTCGCCGCAACACAATCTCGACGAACAACGCGACTCTGACACCAATGATCCCTGCAATAAAACATGGTCTCAACAATCAAGACAGGTGTCAAATGGCCTAATTCCGGCTCTAAATAGTTTCTCTCAACCGCTCATTCGAAAAAAGTGTGACGGGCATCATTGAGGACATAATCCCCGAATAATAAAACTTATAATAACAATACCGAAATATTTATATGGTCTACCAGAAAGCAGTTGTGTTAAGTACGTCCAAAAATTCTCGAACGAACAATGATTAATCATGTGCTTGGATTCACCCTGTACATTATTACATGTTATCCAGTATATTGCTGTGGTTAAAAAAAAAGAAATAATAATAATAATCTGTATCAGTGAAATAAGTAATGGCACCAACCAATAAATCCACACTCCTTGTCATCAAGAAGGGGGGGGGGATATGTGGAGAGATTCAAGAAAACCTAGTGATCTACCTTGCCTTGCTGGACAAGATATTGTCTGTGGAAATCTCACTGGGTGATTGTGTGATCCCAGCACGAGTGGCCGCAATACGAAAAAAGAAATAGGACTTGTACGGTAGTAACCACCGTAGTTGATGCAACTCCCCCCCAAATCTGTTTCGCCAAAAAATAAAAATATTAAAAAACATATTAATGACTATTTCTCCTAGATTTTTTAACACTTAAAAATAATTGTAATTTTCGACCTAATGAGGCCATCTTCAGCAATACTAAAAAACAGTAATTGCAATTTTTTAAAATAACCTTATTAATAATTGGAATAAATTTCTACAGATTTATATTTATTAATATTATTTATTTATATTTATATTAATAGAATATATTTCTAAATATTAAATATTTATTTGTATTATTTAGGGGTCGATGACCACTAAATGAAGCAGGCTACCACGGAAAATGTCTCTGATGCTTTCCAGCTCTGAGGAACCAACCACCACATTAATATTGTAATGTTATAGCGTGATGTGTGTATTGGTAGCTTGTAGTAGCTGGTTGTGTAGCACGAGCGGTGTTGTAGAAAAAGGGCTTGTAAGGATGCAAGTTTAAAAGAGAATGAAGTATTAGTAATAATCAAGAAATCACCACTGTTAACAATTAATATAATATTCTGTTAAAATAATAATTACAACTTATTTGATATTATAAACTTATTTAATTTATCGTGAAACTGGCACAGATATTTAGAGAGCGATTCCTGAAATAGTGTTCCATTGTTTCCACCTTAATATTTAGGACAAGTCTATCTTTAAAATATCTATTCTTTTTTTTTTCTTCAGTTCCTCCCCTTTGAGGAGAAGGGGTAGTACAATGCCATAATTGTTCTTGACCGTACCAGTAACTGTTTTCTTATACCTGCGCTTACCTTTTTGCAAGGGAATGTCACATATCTAGATAATTTGATTTTTTCTTAATTTAATATATTTTTATGTTTTGCATCCATCACAATATATATAGTTTAAGTGCTAAACAAAGGATTCTACAACTACGTTTTGATCAAAATCGCACTGCCGGAAGTTCCCCCCTTAATAAGTAAATTTTCAGGGTTTTTTTTTTTACAATTTTTTTTTTAAGTTTGCTCCCATGACTTTCATTAAACTTTGAAAATTTATAAATACATGTAGATCAATGACTTTATTTACATTTTCCCGGGGAAATTCATTTAAGAAGAACATGGTGTTGGATTATGTTTTCCACTAAAGTGCCATTTCAATTTATTATACAATTCAAATAGCTAAACAATAATAATTAGAATTAAATGTGATGTCAAACTTTGCGGAGTTTCAAGAAATCTATGGAAAAGAAGTACCAATTTATTGAAGAGTTTTACCATAATGACACCAATAGATTTTCATTTAGACAGATTCTCCGGACTACATTTATCTTCTTAAAACAAGGCAAATTGAAAAGTACGAATAAATGCTAGGGGTTTTTTTACCTCAAATCCAATGTGTACCCTCACCATACTATATTTCCAAAAAAGTAGATAAAAGTGTTAAAAAAAATTGAGGTCCACATTTTGAGAAATAAGATATAAGAAAGCTTCTTTATATTTACTTTGAGGTAAAGCTTGTTTTAAGTTACAAAAATTTTTGTACAAAAAAAAAACTAGTGTTTTTACTTTCACAAGAACATAATGTCGAAAATCATAAACCTTCATAGGGCCTTATCCACCTTCGTATAGGATAGAAAGTATAATCTCTAAAATGTTACTGTTAACATACGAAGCTTGGCACCTGCAGATTTGTTTATGTTTCTTATAGTAAACACTGTCCTCAAAAAGAGGAACGATTTCAAGACGTAAGAGACATTATAGAAAAATGTGATCGCCGAAATGAAAGCTGTTTCTTCGGACGCATTCGCACACTGATTTCCACATCTTTTACAACACTGTAATAAGTGTATTAATGTAAAGAAAGATAATTTTGAATAAATATAAAACAGTTTTAATGCTAGTTACATTGTTCAAAGCCGGAAATTATATAGCCAAATCGGTACAAAAACCATAAACATTGTATGTACAATGATTTTTATTTAATTTACAAAAATATTACATTAAATATTTATAGTTACAGTGAGGAAAAAAATTGTTGTTCCGCTAATTACAGTATTACATGATGCAATATACGATATCACAAACAAAAAAATTCATTTTTTTGGGTAACCATTTTTGAAAAATAATTATCGAGAATCAGCGGCTAACCCCCTCTGACTTTACAAGCCTTGGAAAACTGCCAAATGCACTTTTTTGGATTAACGCTTCTTTTATTAATGCGTCAGTGCTATATGTGTATCTTTTATAATTGTCACGTTTCCTAATCTGGAATAGTGTACATTTTCTTCTGTGAATTTTAAATAATCGTTGTTTACTTGCTGATTCTTTCTTGCCTTCAGCCATTGGATGTAGAAATATATCATGATATAAATTCTTTTTACTAATATGTTTTATCCCTTCCATTCGGAATTCAAGTATATAAATATTAGCTTCATTGTTGCATACAATTTTTACATGATTATTGTATTCTTGACATTTTAAACTAATCATTGGCATACCAATAAAATTAACCTGTATTTTTCTAAATAACAATCCAGTTCCAATATGCCAGAAATATAACGCTCCATCAACACAAGCGGTAATCAACGTTAAACATGTAATTGCCACTGAATGTATATGTTTTTCATGTAAAAATTCTGTTATACAAGTGTCATATTGGAAATTTGGATTCCAAAGGCGCACGTAATTATCATTACCAACGCTTGCAATTAGTTTTCCAAATTTACCAATATAGGTAACGTCACTTTTATGCGCAATATCTATTGATTTTTGAATATTTTCGTCAGTTATTGAAAACATTTTGATGGCACCCTCTGTAGTTGACCAATACACAAGATTATCTTCTGATAGTATGGCCATTGTTGGCGTCCAGTATACACCTTTAATCAGTTTAACACATATACCGCCGGACAGTTGTTTGAATACTCTGATTTCATAATCTCGGCCGCATGACACAATATATTCCTCGCTTGCCGATACAGATATTATTACATCCTTATGACCTGTAAATATTTCTATTACTTTTTTCTTCCATAGATTCCATGTCCTAACAGTTGTATCTAAACTGCCGGAGACAACGCTTAAAGATTTTGGAAAAAATGCTATACAAGTAACGACCAATGAGTGGCCACTTAATATAATTGGTGTTTTTGCGCCAGTAATAATATTATAAAAAGCAATAAATGTATTTTCCGTTGCTGCTATCCATCTTCTATTACAATCGATTGATCTGTCGTACATATATATAGTCCGTATAATCATATCATTGTATAGACCCTTAAATGGTATCCGTGTGAAAGGTATTTTCCCTACATATTTATATATAGATTCTTTGAAATCATCTTTTTTGTGTAACAATTGATCTAAATCAACTGTTCGTGTTCTTTTTGATCCTTTAGTAAAAGTTTTAGTTTCTGTAGATTTTACACGCTGTGTTTTCGCAGAAGCCGTAAAACGTTGTCCAGGTAATTTCATTTGACGTGTTTTCATTTTTTTTAATATATCGTCTAAGTTTTTACGTACACGGTGCTCACGTTCAACTTCTTCAGTTGTATATTTCCAATAATTATTGACCTGTCCTAAGTTTTGTTTTGATTTATCATCTAATAGTTTTACTATCTGTCTGTTTATCCATAATGGTAATGACTGCAATTTATCCGTTTCAACATGTTGGACCGAGGACATCGTTCGTCCTGGTAGGCCTGTACGTGCCATTCGTATTAATTTTTTTAATTCTTTATCCCATAAATTTTGTTTATGTTTCATATCTATTAATGAATTAGTGATCGCTTCTGAATTCCCGACATTATTTTTAGATTTTTTTCTATTTCCTTTGAGAGTGTTTGGATTTTCCTCCTGTATTAATGTTAAATAAGCATTATATTCATCTATTAATGGTAAAATATTTGGATTTATAGACAATTCTTTTGATATTAATTTTGCCAAAAGGCTTGTGTATTTTAACTTTTCTGAGCCTCTCTGCATAAATTTCATTTTTAATTCCATAATAGTATCTAAAACAATGCATAATGTACTTGCTTCTGCTAAAGCTAATTTTGTCAATTTTGTACCGCCAATTTTAATTAAATGTATCAATATATCTAGTTTATCTCTTTCATCGATTGTTGAATTTATCCACTTTAAATACATTTCAATATTTTCATTTAGTACAGTTTCCTCTAGACAACGGTCATCATCATTTGGCATAATATCGTATGAATATTTTGTTGTTTGCGCTTCTGAATATGAAATATCCTTAGTAACTAGATTTAAAGCTTGTACTATATTTTTCATTGTTGCTATATGATTTATTGATCTAATTGCTTTTGTTATAAACTTAGCTTTATTCTTCCAAGACGCTCTAATAAACCAACCCTGTATGACGTATATATCTACTTGCAATTGGGCATTTTTCGCTTGCATTTTCGGATCTTTCCGTAGAAGTTTAGGATTTTCGATGTTTCTACTCAACCCAGATTTTCTTCTCACTTTAGACATTGTTACAATTATTTCTTTATTATTATTATTTTTTTTTTTTTTTGGAGTTAATTTTTTAAAAAATGAACAAAAAACTGGTTTTATTTTTACCTTTATGCAAATATTCCTATGTTTAATGAAATCTTGTACACTCACTATATCTCACAATAATACATAAACATCTTTCTTATTTAATTAGTACTATTAACGTAATTAATTAACACTAATTTGTTTTTAACAGTTATTAATACCATATGACTTTTAACTCTATAAATTAAACATTTTTTTTTTTTTTTTTTTTTTTGGAAAGTATCGGCCAGAATAAAAAAAAAAGGGGGGGTAAAACACTCACACGACAATTTACATAGTTATAATTGACAAAGTTCTTTCAAACGTGAAATTTATACTGAATGTTTTTAGCCAAACTCGGTCGCTTGGAGCGTCTTCATGCTGTCGCTGGTCAGGAATATTGGCCACTGTTATTTTCTTCACACACACACACACACGCACGCACACACATTACAGAATATTCACGAAAAAGATACTTCTTTCGTACTCAGTATAACTCAAAACGTATATTTCCTATAAAAACTCAAATTCGAATATTTTTACACGAATATATTTCTAAATAAAACTAATATAATTATAAATTACTAATTTAAAATAAATAATACAAATAAATATTTAATATTTAGAAATATATTCTATTAATATAAATATAAATATAAATTAAATAAATAATAATAAATATAAATCTATAGAAATTTATTCCTTATTTATTAATAAGGTTATTTTACAAATTGCAATTACTGTTTTTAGTATTGCTGAAGATGGCCTCATTAGGTCGAAAATTACAATTATTTTTAAGTGTTAAAAAATCTAGGTGAAATAGTCATTAATATGTTTTTAATATTTTTATTTTTTGGCAACTGCCTCAGCCATTAGCGCCAATTATTGTGATTATTATTCGCCTTAGTAATAAATATTATTCTCCCCACCAAAATAGATTTAGGGAGGAGGTGCATCAACTACGGTGGTTATTACAGCCCACAAGTCCTATTTCCTTTTTCGTGTTGCGGCCACTCGAGCTGGGATGACGCAATCCACCCAGTGAGCTTTCCACATAGAATATCTTGTCCAGCAAGGCAGGGTAGATCCCTAGGTTTTCTTGAATCTTTCCACATATCTCCTCATCTTGATGACAAGTAGTGTGGATTATTGGTTGGTGCCATTACTTATTTTACTCATACAGATTATTATTTCTTTTTTTTTAACCACAGCAATATACTGGATAAGATGTAAAATAATGCACAGGGTGAATCCGAGCATATGATTATTCATTGTTCGTTCAAGAATTTCTAGACAATATGGCACGTGTTTAACATAACTGCATTCTGGAGGACCATATAAATATTTCGTTATTATTATTATTATTATTATTATTATTATTATTGTGATTATTCGGGGATTATGTCCTCGATGATGATCGTCACACTTTCTTCGAATGGGCGGTTGAGAGAAACTATTTAGAGCAGGAATGAGGCCGTTTGACACCCGAGTCTATTGTTGAAGACCATGCTTTCGCGCAGGGATCATTGAGTCAGGGTGGCGTTGTTCGTCGTGATTGTGTTGCGGCGAAAGAAACAGAACCTTGACCAATGCCTACTGTTCTGTTGGTGTCTAAAGTAGTGCGTACCAAAGGAGGAGGAGCCTGAAAGGAAAAAATTTGAGGTACCACTCTGATGATAAGTAGTCCCAGGGTGGGTTCCAATGCCTATAAAGAGGAGTTCAGGCTTTTTAGTGATTGAGAGTCCCAATTATCTGGAAACACTATTCCTGGTTGTGCATAATGCGGTTTTCCCCCTCCATTAAATAAAAAAAATAAAAACATACTGATTATTATTACTATTATTATTATTATTATTATTTTAATAAGGCGCGTCGACATCTGAGGTCATTGGCGCCCTAAAGCCATCTCCAATGCACTGCCCATCACCGGGCAGTGAGCTGTAGAGGCTCCTAGAAAGAGAAAATCTAAGGGCAGCAGTGCTGGATTCGAACCAGGGATCTCCGTGTTACTAGTCCAGCATGCTACCATTGAGCTAATCCCTTCCCCTTTTTTTTTTTTTTTTTTTGTGTTATTATTATTACGTAAATCAAATTTCTAAATGAAATCGAAAATTTAATTGCAAGTAACTATGAGAACATGAATACAATTCTTCAAAAATTAAGTCAGTTTGAGAAACCAGTCCTTTCTTGATGTTTAAAAACTGTCTGTCTGATGAGTTTTGCGCCTTGAATATTGAATATTCCACCATATATTAGATGCCTCCCAAAGCTGTTCGGATTCACCATCATATTGACAAAGTTGAGCTGTCCATTATGTTGAATCTAAAGAGATAAGCCTTATTTTTGTTAAATGGTAAGTCAACTTTAATGTGAAACATTTTTTGAGCGTAAACTTTCTTTGTCCAATGCACCAAATATCGTTTTTTGCCAACTCACGTTCAATTTTGGATATTTCTCTTCCTTAAATTTCCTTTTCAAAAGAAATCAATGAAGGACGTTGTACGAGATAGGCAATAAACTTTGTAGATCACCATATTTATCGTAAAAGTCAGCGAACTATTCCAACATCCGGTTTTATCCATTCAAATTCAAATCTTCCACCCCTGTTATGTAATATTAGACATCACACATCTAATCTCTTCAGCAATCGGGCCTTTTCAATGAAAATTTTCTTTAAACAATCTTAAAGGCTGTTCTGTAACTAATATATATTTGTGTGTTTGTGTTTGTGGAGGGTTTCAACGTAAATAAAAAAAGGAAAACCCGTAGAAAATTCAAATTTAAAATGTATTGTTTAAGTGCTAAACAAGGGATTCGATAACCAAGTTTTGATCAAAACGCACTATCGGAATTACCACACATTAAATTGTCAGTATTTTTTTACAAATTTTTTTTTAAAGTTGGCTTGCATGAATTTCATTAAACTTTGAAAATTTATATATACACATATATATATATATATGTAGATCAATGATTTTATTTACAACATTTTCCAGGCAAATGTGATGCCAAAATTTGCGGAGTTTGAAGAAATCTGTGCAAAGGATATATTAATTTATTGAAGAGTTTTACCATAATGGTACCAATAGATTTACATTTAGACTAAGTAATACAAAATTACATACATTATTATACGTATACAGTTAACCAATCACCTGGTTTGAAACATTTTTCTGAGAAAATTCACTTTAAAGAGTTTCAAAATGGCGGGAAACGGCCATCTATATACAAAATTAATTATTGAATATTAAACATGTAGTAAATATTATAAGGTTGAAGGAACTTTATCAATTATAACTACTATGGAAATTATAGTAAAGCGTATGTATGTAAAATAGTCGTTTCAGTGTTTCACCCCGATTTTTATTTAAACTCTTGCCGATACTTCCTGAACAATAAAATATTAATTTATAGAGCCAAATAGTCATATGATATTAATAAACTACTAAAAAAAAAAAAAAAGCTTAGTGTTAATTAGATAAGTTAGTAGTATTAATTACATATGGAAAATGTTAATGTATTCTAAGTAATGTGACAAGTAGAGAGTGTAGAGTATTTCACTAAACATAGCAATATTAGCAAACCAATAGATAAAAATAGTTTAATAATTGTTCATTTTTATTGAAATCATCTCTAAAAAAGGAACAAGAACAAAGAAAATAATTTTGTAACAATGTCAAAAATGAAAAAAAAATCAAGGCCGGGCAAAACGATTACTGAACCACAACAAGAAGATCCAATAATGCAAGAGAGGAATGCCAGATTTCAAGCAGATTTATATTTCTTACAAGGTTGGTTTATTAGAACATCTTGGAAGAATAAAGCTAAGTTTATAAAAAAAGCAATTAGATATATAGACGATTTAGCTACATTGAGAAATATAGTACAGGCTTTAAGACCAATGACTAAAGATATTTTATATGCAGAAGCGCAAACATCAAAATATTCATACGATATTGTGCCGAATGATGATGACCGTTGTCTAGAGGAAACTGTACTAAATAAAAATATAGAAATGGATTTAAATTGGATAAATTCACTATTTGATGAATGTGATAAACTAGACATATTATTACATTTAATAAAAATTGGCGGTACAGAATTGGCAAAATTAGCTTTAGCAGAAGCTAATGAAACAGTTATCGTTTTAGATTTTGTTATGGATTTACGTACGATATATAAGCAGAAAGGCACACAAAAGTTGGAATACACAAGCCGTTTGGCAAAATTAATATCGAAAGACGTGTCTAAAAATCCAAATATTGTACCATTAGTTAATGAATATAAAACTTATTTAACATTAATACAGCAGGGAAATCTAAAAAATCGTAAAAAAAATATTAAAAAATCTAAAATTAATGTCGGGAATTCAGAAGCGATCACTAATTCATTAATAGATATGAAAGATAAACAAAATTTATGGGATAAAGAATTAAAAAAATTAATACGTATGGCACGTACAGGCCTACCAGAAAGATCTATCATTGTGGTTAGTCATGAAACTGAATTAGATTCATTACAGTTATTACCATTATGGATAAACAGACAGATAGTGAATCTATTAGATGACGAATCAAAACAAAACTTAGAACAGGTCAATAATTATTGGAAACACACAACAGATGAAGCTAAACTTGAGCAGAGTGTACGTAAAAACGTGGATGATGTAATAAGAAAAATGCAAACATGTGTAATGAATATGAATTTACCTGGACAACGTTTTTTGGCTACTGCAAGAAAACATCCTAGAAAAACAATAGAAATTACAAAAACGACTGAACAATTAAAACGAATACGTTTAGCCAAATTAGAACAATTGTTACACAGAAACGAAAATATTAAACAATCTGCATATACATTTATAAAGAACATACCATCCAAACGGACTCCATTTCACGGTCTATACAATGATATGATTATACGAACTATATATATGTACGACAGATCAATCGATTGTAATAGAAGATGGATAGCAGCAACGGAAAATACGTTTATTGTTTTTTATAATATTATTACAGGCGCAAAAACACCTTCAATCTTATTAAGTGGCCACTCATTGGTCGTTACTTGTATAGCATTTTTTCCAAAATCTTTACGCATTGCCTCTGGCAGTTTAGATCGAACTGTTAGGACATGGAATCTATGGAAAAGAAAAGTAATAGAAATATTTACAGGTCATAATGATGTAATAATATCTGTATCGGCAAGCGAGGAATATATTGTGTCATGCGGCCGAGATTATGAAATCAGAGTATTCAAACAACTGTCCGGCGGTATATGTGTTAAACTGATTAAAGGTGTTTACTGGACGCCAACAATGGCCATACTATCAGAAGATAATCTTGTATATTGGTCAACTACAGAGGGTGCCATCAAAATGTTTTCAATAACTGACGAAAATATCAAAAAATCAATAGTAACCGCTCATGCAGGAATTGTTACCTATATTGGTAAGTATGGACAACTGATTGTAACCATTGGAAATGATAATTACGTGCGTATTTGGAATCCAAATTTTATCTACGACAAATGTATAATAGCATTTCTACATGACTGTGGTGTAAATTCAGTAATAATTACATGTTTAACATTGATTACTGCTTGTGCTGATGGAGCGTTACGTTTCTGGCATATTGGAACTGGATTGTTAATTAGAAAAATACAGGTTAATTTTGTTGACGTACCAATGATTAGTTTAAAATGCCAAGAATATTACAATCATGTAAAAATTGTATGCAACAATGAAGCTAATATCTATGTACTTGAATTTCGAATGGAAGGGATAAAACATATTAGTAAAAAGAATTTATATCATGATATATTTCTACATCCAATGGCTGAAGGTAAGAAAGTATCGTCATGTAACGAACGATTATTTAAAATGCACACAAGTAAATGTACACTATCACAGATTAGGAAACGTGACAATTATAAAAAATATACATGTAGCACTGACGCATTAATAAACAAAGCATTAATAGAAGAAAGTGCGTTTGCAGTTTTTCCAAGGTTTCTACAGTAGGATTTATCAGCCCGTTGATTTTTTGATAATTACTTTTCTAAAATGATATCATTATAATCATGTAATTATCACAGTAACAATTTATTGTTCACTGTAATTGATATTTGTAATATGTTTTCTAAATTAAAGAACAATTGTTATCCATCATTTCTTATGCTTATTATATCTTAACATCAATATTTTAGAGAGAATACCTTCTCCTATGGAGGAGGATATGGCGATGGTTTATGATTTTATAAATTGAGTTCCTGAGAAAGTAAACATACCAGAGTGTTTTACACAAATTTTGTACAATTTTATCTAAATGTAAATATAATAACGCTTATTTGAATCTAAATTCTTCAAAATACTGACCTTCATTTTCTACCCTTTTTACCCAACCTTCTGCAAGCATTTTACGTTGGTTTTGAGGCGAAAAACTCCTAGCATCTAATCGTACTTTTCAATGTGCCTTGTTTTTGACAAAATTAATATAGTCAGGAGAAACCGTAATCAGATAGTAGTAAAACCGGGTTTATAATCAAGATGAGTTAAAAATTCACTCTCGATTATTTTATCTGCTAATTCTATCTGAGTCAAACGCGAACATTGAGCGGGAGCCTTATGTGGTTGCAGAAGAGATTTATTTCGATTACTTAACAAAGTATACCTTTTTTTTAAACTTCATAAATTCCATCCAACTATTCCGTAAAACTTCACTATCAACAGTTCTGTCCACAGGAACAAGCTCAAAATCCAAAATACATGGAAGATCCTTCTTGACATTCTTAATATATTAGAAGAGAATTGTGAAGTTCGATCTTAGAAAATAAAACAACTACAATTTTGCCAACGTTTCGACCAAATATCTTGTCTTTATCAAGGCATAAAAAATGTAATATTTAAAACATGTCATTTAACACTGAACAATTTGATATAAAAACTATTAATTGGACACACACATCAGCATAATGATTTCATAACACATCAGCATAATTTGTTATGAAATGTGTGATTTTCTATGTGTTTTATTTATATACACTCGCCGCCAAAACATTCCAGCCACTTGAAAAATTTACTATTTCTATGTATACTTTTCTATTTTTTCATAATTTTTATCTTTCATAACTTTTTATAGGTTATCTGATTTTCAAAATAAAATAAAAAATGCCATTAACCATTATAAAAAGAAATAATAATAATAATAATAATAAATAGGATTACACGGGATATTTAATATAATTAATTATAATAAAATCTGGTGTGAAACACTCACACAACTTTCTCTTACTCCTGTTCTCAAAATTATAATTGGCAAAGGTTATAGTTTGTGTACCACATTTAATGAAATTCGTCGATAACTGAAAAACTGTTCAGTAATAGCTCACTTCTGGTTTACTAATTTTCTTAAAACTCGCAATTATGGCCATCTATTTATTTATCCATCTATTAATCATCTATTTATACATCTATTTATTTATCCATCCATTTGGCCATCTATTAATTTTGTTTGGATGATAGAATTGTATAATCAACTATGATAGCAATTTAGAGGAAGCTGTAAACCTCACCCTCCCCTAAAAGTGCCCTTAAATGAATTTTCCCAGAGAAATGTTATAAATAAAAGATGTAGATCACTGCATGTTTGGTTTATAAACAAAGTTTCAAGAAAATCGTCGGAGCCATTTTTTAGAAAATCGTGAAAAAGTGAAGGAAACATTTAGTAAAGGTGGTAATGGAAACGCACTTCCGGTTATGTGAGTTTTTTTCATACTCCGAATTTCAACAACATAACATTATTTAGAAGACAGAATTGTCTAATAAACTGAAATAGCACTTTAGATGAAAACCTAACCCCACCCTTCCCCTGGAAGTGCCCTTAAATGAATTTTCCCAAAGAAATGTTTCAAATAAAAGTTGTAGCTCTTTGTATATGTAGTTGATATAACAAGTTTAAAGAAAATCATCGGAGCTATTTCTGAGTAAATCGCAAAAACGTAAAAAGACACTAGTAAAGTGGTACTTCCGGTTGAAGAATTTTGACAACTAATGTACTGTCAGATCCCGTGGTGACACCTAAATGAATTTCAAGCTTCAACTTTCTACGGTTTTCCGCTTTTGAGCTATACTGTTCACATACATACATTGATTTTATATTATTTTTTAATGGGATAGTGCTAATACCGACATTACCTCTTGTAGCCTTTATCACAGCTTTTAGGCGTCTCGGCATGCTTTGAATAAAGCGGGAAATTTCGTTTTGTGACATTAGAGCCCGTTGGTCTTGAAGTGCCCTTTCTAGCTGCTGAAGCGTTCCATGAAGAACTCTCCGATTTCTTATCCGACTTCGAATCATATCACACAGATGCGCTATGGGATTTAAGTTAGGAGATCGGGCAAGCCACTTTAGGAAGCAATATTATAGTTATTAAGAAAGGCCTGCACGATGTGGACAGTGTGTGGAGGAACGTTATCGTGCCTTAGCACCAACTCCTCACATATCTCCGGCATGATAGAGACCACATGTTCTTACAGTATATCTGCCAAATATCGAGCAGAAGTCAGGAACCTACATGGAACGATCACTAAACTGCGTACGCCTTTGTAAACTGCCCAAACCATCACAGAACCTCGTTGGAAAGGCCTAGTAAGAATTAAATTCCATTGTGCTAATCTCTCACCTTGTCTCCTCCACAATCGTTCATGGCCGCCTGAAACCATTAAGGCAAATCGGACATCACGATTCTCTTCTATGAATGTAAAATAACTTCAAAGATCCACCAAACGCAAATTATATCTCCTCCCCGGACATCTGGCTGTGTTACAAGACCATGCGATACCCATTGCCTATGCTTGTATGACTTGTTTAAGTTTACCATAAATATCCACTTGTAATTTCCGGTTGTTACTTAAACCAGATAAACAGAAATCGGTAAAAGTTATTTATTGTACAGTGTAGTAATACTGTTATCATATGTAACAGGTAAACTTATCCTATTACGTACAGACAGAGTAATTATAACAACCTTCAAGACTTAAAGGTATGACAAAAAATGTATAGGAAAGTAATCGTTTAATAGATGTCTAAAGCGATTTGCGGTCGGAAACCAGAGAGAGCACTTACTCGTCATATCTCCAAGATCTGTGTTTTTGCAATTCTCGATTCAATTGTCTCGTCAGTCTATTGCAGATCACTGAGATAGCGAGTGGTTGCCAAGAAAATTGGAACTCATCGCTGATAATTGATGGGATTCCACCAACATGCCAGATATGTGAAAAGGTGGGCACACAGCAAATGCATGCTGGTTCAATTCAAAAACGACTAGGCGCTCAGCCGTTTTCTCAAACAGCTACCACTGTATTGATCCCGGCACTCCACGATTCGAATAATTTATTAATTACCGTTCAAATTAAAAACAAAAAAGTTAAAGCGTTAATCGACACAGGCGCTTCGCATTCCCTCATAGATGGCAGTCATGTCAGATCGAGGCCCGAAAAATCTGATATGATCTTGAAGTCGGTTACAAACCAGATTATCCCCAACTATGGTCTGACAACCGTTCATTTATCAATAGGCGAAAACACAAAAATTCAGGGTAAATTCATAGTGTCCCAAATGAAAAATGAATTTGAAATGATCATTGGGAGAGACCTGCTCAAAAAATTTCAAGCAATTATAAATTTTATTAACTTGAACATGACCATACATAAAATCACAAATTAATACCATTCAAAACACAACTTTACCCGAAACATTGTCAACACGACATAAAATCATAATTCCGGCACACACATAATCAATACATAGACTCTTCACACAAAAATTCCAGACGGTTCCATAATGTTGACACAACATGACAGTCTTCCTACAGGTTTTACTTGCCATACACACTGACAAACGTACATAATAACGCTTGTGCAATTACGCTAATAAACACCACACACCATGAGATCTCCATCACCAAACATTTTCCAATCGCACACATTCATTAAGACCCTGAGATACTAAATTCATCACACAAACATACCATAAATTCCATTCAACAACTTTCGCAAAAAGAAAAAATACAATTACAAGCCTTTCAACAACAATTACGCCGGAAACTCACTCATCTCTCTCCACAACAAGCAGACAAAATTGTTGAAACATTCTCTCCAATTTATGACACATTCACACATGATAAAGACTACAAAACAAAATTTACAGATATAACACACCACACTGACACACAAAATCATCGCCTGTACACAGTAGGCCTTACAAATTATCTCACTCAGAAGCTCCCGTACTACAAGATCTCATACAGGATAATCTGGATAGAGGAATAATTGAACCGAGTACTAGTAGCTAGGCTCATCCGGTAATTCTGGTTAAGAAGATGTCTGCGGATCAGACAAAAGTCGATCCAAACGACATAACCAAGTTACGCAAACAATACAGATGCGTGGATGATCTGCGTAAATTAAACGCAATCACCACATCTGAAAATTATACTCTTCCAGACATACAATACATTTTATCCACATTACATGGCACAACATACTTCACAACACTCGACATATCAAACGCATTTCATTCCATTAGACTTGACAAATCATCACAAGACAAAACTACATTCATCACACAATTCGGTACATACTGTAATGACATAGCAATGTCAAAGCCTTCACAAAATATAACAAAGGAAAGAATAATTTATAACTAGAGGCCCCAAGCCGGCCGCTGCCTTTTCAATACAAAGGTATCAAAGACAAGCACCGATAAAGCCCTGTCTATTGAACAGAAGCCACCTGTTCTTTGAAAGTCGTCGAACCGAATCACTGGTCGCCGACCTAACCAAGGTCGCACGCTACTAGAGATGTCTTAGTGTGAGAACTTACTTATACACTTAACACTGTGTGAGTAAGACTAATATAAACTTCGTCCCACTGGAAGAGGGGATCATTGTATCATCATCATTATACCAGTAGCCACATTATACCAGTATCATTTTACAGCAGCAGTTATACTTGAGTTCCGAGCGCGTCCCTATTCAAGGTTTAACTTATAATTATTTTCATAGTTGTGCATATTAGTTATTTATTTTAATCATTTTTAATTATTTGTTATTTAACTCTTTAAATTATTTATTTACTTTTATCAAATCATATTAATTGTAGTTACCATTAGGCTCATTCAAATTATTGTTAAAATATATCTATTTTTATAAATTCACTGTTAGTAATTCAAGCAATAACTCTCTAAACTAACTTCCGCCTAATAAATCCCTCTTCAAGACATCTAACTTCATACCTCAGGAATCACGACAATTGATTCCACTACACCTGGTGGCAGCGGTGGGATCCGATCATCCGATAATTGATTCCACTACAATACAAATTCCTTACTCTTCCGTTCGGATTAAAGAATGCTTCTTCCTGTTATCATAGGCAGATGGACAAACTGTTAACAGGATACACGGGTCACATGCGCCATACATTCATTGACGACATATTAATCTTTCACGGCAAAACATTCCACGAACATTTAACATCCACACAAAAAATTCTTACAAAATTACAGCAGGGCAGTCTTTGTATAGACCTAAATAAATGTACCTTCTTCAAAGAAGAATGCAAATATTTGGGTTATACATTGAGCATAACAGGCTTTTCTCCACATTACGACAAACTAAAAGCAGTAGAAAACTATCCGATTCCGAAAAAATTAAAAGATGTTAGGGCATTTTTAGGATTTGTAGGTTTCTACCGCAAATTTATATATAATTTTGCTGAAATAGCCAAGATAAATATTAAGAATACCCTCAACGGATTTAACAAAGAAAAATATTAAGTTTGTATGGTCTCCCCAATGCACATCAGCAAAATTATATATAAATAATTTAATTTTGGATTAAAATTAAATTTCTTTAATTAAACAAAAAAATTTCTCCACCCATTCTGGCTACCCCAATTATCAATATGAATTTATTCTAACTACGGGTGCGAGCAACATCGGCATATCAGCAATTTTGACCCACACATAAATGGTAAAGAGCGTCCCATAGCTTTCTCTTCACGAGTTCTGTCGGATACTGAGTCGAAACTTTGTAACACAGAGAGAGAATAGTTAGCTATTCTCTTTGGCTGCAAGCACAAATAATTTACGGCTACAGATTTAAAATAATTACAGACCACTCCCCTCTACAGTGGCTCAAAAATTTAAAAGATCCTCATTCTATATAGATGGTCGCTCAAATTAAGCGAATATGACTTTTACATTGAGTATAGATCGGGTAAAAATATCGCGCATGCTGATGCTTTAAGCCGTTATATAGGCTGCATCAGTACTATTCAGACAGTTGACGAATATTATCCAAAAATTGATTTACTTGAAATTGCTCAGCAACAAGCTGGCGATCCAGAATGTCAGCGATTAAAAAATTAAAACAATTACAAATTCAATGATCAAGGCCTCTTAATTACAGACTCTGACAATTGCATTCTAGTACCGTCAGGGTTGCGTGATCCTGTTCTACGCCTTTATCACGACAATCCGTTATCAGCGCATTGTGGTAGGCAGAAAACGTATGAACGCATAAAAACACAATTCATTTGGCCAAACATCTCAAATGATGTTCAAAAATACGTTCAGACTGCTATAACTTGCCACAAGAAAAACAAACGATACCTATAAATAAAATTATAATTCCTAGAAGGATGATCATAATTTATTGTAAATAAATAAATATTAATTGTAAATAGGTATGTGTTACTAACATGCATTACTAACGTTTCAATATAATAAACTAATATGTTAAAAATATTACGAACTATATACGTACATATATAAAAATTATATGTATATTAATAATATATTAATTTTTATACTAGAATTGCAAGTTAATTTTATTCATTAATAATGTTAAATGAATATTGTATTAAGTTTTATATTGTAATTGTCCGTATATTTTTTTTTTTTTTTCAGTATTAACTATCAAAGCAACTATTATTAGCCTTATATGTAAATATAGCAATTAGAAATATTAAATAATAATAGTAATAATATATTTGAACTTTAAATAATTAGAACTATAAAATAGAACGTCATATGTTAACCATATCTAAGTAATTAAATTAACTTAAACTGTAAATATTTAAAACTATATTTTATTGTTCATGATTTTCTATGAGTGTTTTTAACAATGTAAACTATTAATTAAACTTTTTTCACTTTTTTTTCATTGTTAAACATCAATTTAACATAAAACTAAATATTTTGTTACTGAAGTATATTTTTAATGATGTTAACTATTCCGACATAAAAGAAAACAATTTAAATTTTTCAATATTTTTTTTACAAACTGAAGACATATTCATTATCTGATTATTTTAAATATTCGATTTAAGCTAAATATTTTTTGATAATTATATATTTTTTTAATTACTGCCGTGGACTGCGAACTCACGAATTCATGCTCTTTCCCACTCTCTCCTTCGTTTTCTATATATGACACAAGAAGACATCGTGAAAAATTTCTTCAGGAGAGGGGATGATGTAAGGGAATGATGACGTCAGGAGAGAGAACACAAGCCCGACCAAGAGAAAACAGATTCTCTCTGGTACTTTCTCACTTAAGCAGGCTAGAGTGGGGAAAACCTGTATATAAGCCAGTGTGAGACCTAGACATCTATCTATCTATCAGAGTCAACCATACATCGCATCGTGTCATATCTCTACTCCAACCATTTTGTTCTATAAAATCATTACAAGTCCAGTGCAGTTTGTGTAGTAATATTATAAAAGTGTCTTCATATCTCGTCTAATTAATCAATCCCAATTTCTCTCCTCATCAACACTATTATTTACCACTTTTTCTGACTCAGGACTTCAAAACGTGTATTTCCAGTGAAAACACCGGATATCACGATACCAAAACCGGAAACACGATATCAAAAAAATTTTGACAAGATCGCAATACTTCCTCAAAACAGTAGTTAGAGAAAGTAAAAATAATTTTATTTTGGAAAAAATATTGAAATCGTAGTTTTTAATTTTTATTTTTTCTTACTGTTTTGTATGAGATTTTCCACAAAAGCAAATTGAGGAATGTGAATAATATATTACAAATATGAAAAATCGCAGGTTTAACTGTAACCAGCACATTCTGACACGTTGGTTATCGTTGGGATACGTTGGGTATCAGAATGTCAGTAAAATAATAACGAACAAATACGGACTTCTGCTATTAACCTTCAACCATAGCTCCTAACAATTTAAATTAGTGACCTAAAGAATGGGTCACTTAAGTAATGAAATACTCTTTACCATTCCAGAAAACTACAAACTTGGCATCCTTCCAAATCCAAGAAAGCTGAATTCCTGCTAGGTCAAAGGAACATTTCAGTGTACACTGAGTAAAATGATAGTTCAGTAAGCTCTGTACTGTACAGATGAATAGTGGAGAGTAAGAACAATCCACTAGCATGCTTAGACACTCATATAATTACGAGAAGTTTTTTGTTTTTTCTATTTTAAGGCGTGTCATCATATATGGTCATTGGCGCTCGCAGCCTTCTCGAAACCCAATTGGTTGCCTTGCGTATTGCAAATCAGACACACTTGTCCGGCCACTTTTCAATTGATCAACCCATTTGTAGAAGTTCACAATATTTATACAACTTACACAGTACTATCTAAGCATGCCGATGTAAACTTCACTAGAATTTCAGCCCTGCAGAAAACAGATATCTTTTCAGTGCACTGCCGGCCTCCGGACAGTGTCCTCTCGTTACAGACAACACTGCCCATCGCCGAACAATGAGCTGTAGAGGCTCCTTGGAAGAAAAAAATCTAAGGGCAGCACAGCTGGACTCGAACCGGGTACTACGCGTGGGAGTTCAGTGCGCTAACCACTGAACTAATGCCTCTCCTCGTCACTTAATAGTTTGTTTATCAAATTGTTCATTGTTAAGTAACATGTCTTAAATATTATTCTATTTGTTATACCTTGAAAAAGGCAATGGCAAAAAAACGCAGTGGCAACCAATGAAGGTCTCTTGAGGTGCGGTTATTACTAGTTGAAAACTTTTACCAATAAGGAGAAGTAAGTAAATGACGAAATGGTTACTAGCATTGAACACAAAATTTGATTACGTGAAGCCGGTATTGACCTGAATTCAATATACAAGAAAAATCAATACACTGCTGTTTCTCGTGGAAGCACATTCTATTTACCAAAGCTGCAACAAAGATTTTTATTTAGGGCAATGAAAAGCGTTTAGAAGTGGAACATGGTTAAATTCGTGGTTCCCTGGGAGAATATGTATGACATATAAAAGAAATAGTTATTCAATAAAATATAAAATAAAAGATTTACCCTGGCATAAGATAACTTCTATGCCCTTAAGGATATTGACTAAATGAAAAGCTGGAAAACGCAACGAAATTTAAAATACGACGTTAAGTCAAATATAAACCCGACTTCTTCTTAGTGCCTCAACAGGCCATCCCATACAAGATGGCGGGAGCAGCAGATTCAAGGTCGTTGAGTTAGGAACGGGGTAACTTAATCAGCAATTGTTTATCTCTGTTCTGTCGCCAGGGCAGCCATGACTGAGCAAGAACGTTGCGCAACGTATTATTGTTAAGTTTTTAACTAATAAAGGTGCTAAACCAACGGAAATTTTGCCTTGATTACAAGCACAGTTTGGTGAAGGTACTCTTTCTCGGACCCAAGTGTTTGATTTGGCAAAGAAGTTTAAAAGGTGAACATGAAAATGTAGAAAATCTAGGTCATGATCGAGGCCCAAGATCAAGTGTCACAGATGACAAATCCGTGCTGTACGTAATCTTATTGAAGGTGGCCACCGCGTGAAAATCGATGAAATCGCTTTAGAGTTAGGAATCAGCCATGGAAGTGCTTACACCATAATCACAGAGCATCTTTGCTTCAGAAACGTTTGTGCTCGATGGGTACCGAGGTTACTGACCACAAATCAAAAAGAGGTTAGATTGCAAATCACTGAGAGACTTTTGAAATCAATTCCGGCAAGGCAGGGAGTTGTTTTTGAGGCGCATTGTGACATGTGATGAGATGTGGGTGCACCACTACACGCCGGAGTCAGACAGCCAAGCAATAGTAAAGGATGCAGATTGGCCTAGACGCGTAAGCAAATACTGTTCAGTGTACATACTAGATATACATACATACGAGCCAACTCATACACACAGTAGCCACCCTCTCCTGATGTATTCCACACAACACAGGCATGAGCGCATCCTGCACCCAGCTATGGCCACTACTAGCCTTCCTGTACTCTAGAGAATACTTCACGGCAACTCCTTTTCCTTCATACCTCTATTTTTTCCTTTTTTTTTTTTTTTTTACTTCCTTTCTACAGCATCCTTTCTGCTTATACACCAGTCCATTTACTAAGCACGCAGAGACTAAGAAAGAGAAGAAATCCCACTGGATTTTACTATCTCGGTGTAAGTGCTCAGTATCTATATGTCCATATCAAATTCTTTGCTAGCTAGTGCAACAATATTTGCCAGCAGATTCAAACGAAACACAAATTTAAAATATTCTTAATTTTAAGAAAAGCTATCCAATTTGTATAATTATTGTAATTAACTGCTGCAGGAAGGTTTGTAAATGTTCATACAAGTTTTGTATTTCTAGTTTTGGATGCCATTTTGAAATTAAGCATTAATTGAAATTCTGTTTTTTCCATGCTTTTTTTTTTCTCATGTTACAGCATTCATTTAATTCTAGTCATTTCACATTGGAATAAGAAAGTTTCACGCCCTTTCCTACACTGCTGCAGCATGATATTGCGAGGTTCCACGTTGTCCTTGTTTTAAATGATTTGCGTTGGGAAGTGCTTCTACTACCAAGGACTTGGCAACAGCGTTCATCCCTTCATCCCAGAAGTGGAAAACAATTCTCTGTGTGGAACACAATTTAATGAACTAGTAGAAAAACGACATACCATAAGAAGAAGGCCTTCAAAAAAATGGTAACACGTTGGGACAAGTGTATGCATTTAAATGGGAAATATGTTGAAAAATTTTATTGTAATGTTGATGAAAAATTAATAAAATTCAAAATTTTTTTCTCAATTTTCCTAGAACTTTAAAACTTTAGTGCGTTTTTTTCTATAAAGTGTTGATTCCCATTTCATCAGAAGTGAGATAGACCGGTTACGATCGAATAAGATATGAGATGTCTGGACAAAAATAGGATTCATAGTGACGGGTTATCTATCATTCTTCTTAAAGAAACTCTCTTAAAGAATGGACAGTACCAGCTGATTCTGTGTGGCGAAATGGAGGAGACTTCCTTTTGAGGACTGCTCTTGCTATCATCAAGAGAGAAGGTTTAGAAGGGTGAGTAAATAACGTGTACAAGAGAGGCGGCAATTCCTGGCTAGTATTTTTCTAAATTTTATTATTATTATTATTATTATTATTATTTCTCTTTTTCCAAAGTAATGTAGTGGATAAGATGTAATAATGTACGGGGTGAATCCAAGCACATAATTATTCATTGTTCGTTCAAGAATTTCTGGAGGTTTTCAATACAACTGCTTTCTAGAGGACCATATAAATATTTCGGTATTATTATTATTATTATTGTTATTATTCGGGGATTATGTCCTTGACGATGTCCGTCACACTTTCTTCGAATGGGCGGTCGAGAGAAACTATTTAGAGCAGGAATTAAGGCCGTTTGTCACTCGACTCCATTGTTGCGACCATGCTTTCTTGCAGGGATCATTGGGTCAGAGTGGCGTTGTTCGTCAAGATTGTGTTGCGGCAGACTGTTCTGTTGGTGTCTAAAGTAGTACGTACCAAAGGAGGAAGAGCCTGAAAGGACAAAATATGAGGTAGTCCCAGGGTGGGTTCCAATGCCTGTAAAGAGGAGTTCACGTTTTATAGAGGAGGAGATTCCCACATCTCTGAAAACATTATTCCCGGTTGTGCATAATGCATTTTTCCCCCTCCATTAAATAAATAAATAAAATTATGATTATTATTACTTCTATTTTTTTTTTAATTTAAGGCGCTTCAACATCTATGGTCAAAGTTGGCTCCCATGAATTTCATTAAAGTTTAAAAATTTATATATACATCTAGATCAATGACTTTATTTACAATATTTTCCCGGGGGTGGTGTTGGATTATGTTTTCCACTAAAGTGTCATTTCAATTTATTATACAATTCAAATATTTAAACAATAATAATTAAAATTAAATGTGATGCCAAAATTTACAGAATTTGAAGAAATCTGTGGAAAGAAAGTACTAATTTATTGAAGAGTTTTACCATAATGACACCAGTAGATTTTCATTTACACTAAGTAATACAAACTTACATACATTATTATACGTATACAGTTAACCAATCACCTGGTTTGAAACATTTTTCTGAGAAAATTCACTCTTTAAGGAGGTTCAAAAATGGCTCGAAACGGCCACCTATATACAAAATTAATAGATGAATATTAAACATGTAGTAAATATTATAAGTTTGAAGGAACTTTATCAATTATAACTTTGTAAATTGTAGTAAAGCGACGTGTGAGTGTTTCACCACGTTTTTTCTTTTTATTTAAACTCTTGCCGATACTTCCTGAACAATGAAATATTAATTTATAGAGCCAAATAGTCATATGATATTGATAAAGTATTTAAAAAAAAAAAAAAACTTAGTGTTAATTAGATAAGTTAGTAGTATAAATTACATATGGAAAATGTTAGTGTATTCTAGGTAGTGTGTTAATATAGTCACTGTAGAGTATTTCACTAAACATAGTAATATTAGCAAAACAATAGATAAAAATAGTTTAATAATTGTTCATTTTTATTGAAATCAACACTAAAAAAGGAACAAGAACAAAGAAAATAATTTTGTAACAATGTCAAAAATAAAAAAAAAATCAAGGCCGGCCAAAACGATTACTGAACCACCACTACAAGATGATCCAATAATGCAAGAGAGGAATGCCAGATTTCAAGCAGATTTATATTTCTTACAAAGTTGGTTTATTAGAGCATCTTGGAAGAATAAAGCTAAGTATATAACAAAAGCAATTAGATCAATAGACCATATAGCTACATTGAGAAATATAGTACAGGCTTTAAATCCAATGACTAAAGATATTTCATATTCAAGAGCGCAAACAACAAAATATTCATACGATATTGTGCCGAATGATGATGACCGCTGTCTAGAGAAAAGTGCACTAAATGAAAATATAGAAATTGATTTAAATTGGGTAAATTCACTAATTGATGAATGTGATAAACTAGACATATTATTACATTTAATAAAAATTGGCGGTACAGAATTGGCAAAATTAGCTTTAGCAGAAGCTAATGAAAAAGCTATCGTTTTAGACTTTGTTATGGATTTACATACGAAATATAAGCAGAAAGGCACACAAAAGTTGGAATACACAAGCCGTTTGGCAAAATTAATATCAAAAGACGTGTCTAAAAATCCAAATATTGTACCATTAGTTAATGAATATAATACTTATTTAACATTAATACAGGGGGAAAATCCAAAAACACGCAAAAAAAATACAAAAAAAACTAAAATTAATGTCGGGAATTCAGAAGCGAGCACTAATTCATTAATAGATATGAAAAATAAACAAAATTTATGGGACAAAGAATTAAAAAAATTGATACGAATGGCACGTACAGGCCTACCAGAAAGAACTATCATTGTGGTTAGTCATGAAACTGAATTGGATTCATTACAGTTATTACCATTATGGATAAACAGACAGATAGTGAATCTATTAGATGACGAATCAAAACAAAACTTAGGACAGGTCAATCATTATTGGAAACACACAACAGATGAAGTTGAACATGAGCAGAGTGTACGTAAAAAAGTGGATGATGTAATAAGAAAAATGCAAACACGTGTAATGAATATGAATTTACCTGGACAACGTTTTTTGGCTACTGCAAGAAAACATCCTAGAAAAACAATAGAAATTACAAAAACGACTGAACAATTAAAAGGAACACGTTCAGCCAAATTAGAACAATTGTTACACAGAAACGAAGATATTAAAGAATCTATATATACATTTATAAAGAAAATACCATCCAAACGGACTCCATTTCACGGTCCATGCAATGATATGAAAATACGAACTATATATATGTACGACAGATCAATCGATTGTAATAGAAGATGGATAGCAGCAACACAAAATACATTTATTGCTTTTTATAATATTATTACAGGCGCAAAAACACCAATTATATTAAGTGGCCACTCATTGGTCGTTACTTGTATAGCATTTTTTCCAAAATCTTTACGCATTGCCTCTGGCAGTTTAGATCGAACTGTTAGGACATGGAATCTATGGAAAAGAAAAGTAATAGAAATATTTAGAGGTCATAAGGATGTAATAATATCTGTATCGGCTAGCGAGGAATATATTGTGTCATGCGGCCGAGATTATGAAATCAGAGTATTCAAACAACTGTCCGGTGGTTTGTGTATTAATCGGATTCACGATGTTCATTGGACGCCAACAATGGCCATACTATCAGAAGATAATCTTGTATATTGGTCAACTACAGAGGGTGCCATCAAAATGTTTTCAATAACTGACGATAATATCAAAAAATCAATAGTAACCGCTCATGTAGGAATTGTTACCTATATTGGTAAGTATGGACGACTGATTGTAACCATTGGAACTGATAATTACGTGCGTATTTGGAATCCAAATTTTATATACGACAAATGTATAATAGCATTTCTACATGACTGTGGTGTAAATTCAGTAGTAATTACATGTTTAACATTGATTACTGCTTGTGCTGATGGAGCGTTACGTTTCTGGCATATTGAAACTGGATTGTTAATTAGAAAAATACAGGTTAATTTTGTTGACGTACCAATGATTAGTTTAAAATGCCAAGAATATTACAATCATGTAAAAATTGTATGCAACAATGAAGCTAATATCTATGTACTTGAATTTCGAATGGAAGGGATAAAACATATTAGTAAAAAGAATTTATATCGTGATATATTTTTACATCCACTTGTTGAAAGTAAGAAAGTACCATCATGTAAAGAACGATTATTTAAAATGCATACAAGTAAATGTACACTATCCCAGATTAGGAAACGTGACAATTATAAAAAATATACATGTAGCACTGACGCATTAATAAACAAAGCATTAATAGAAGAAAGTACGTTTGCAGTTTTTCCAAGGTTTCTACAGTAGGATTTATCAGCCCGTTGATTTTTGATAATTACTTTTCTAAAATGATATCATTATAATCATGTAATTATCACAGTAACAATTTATTGTTCACTGTAATTGATATTTGTAATATGTTTTCTAAAATACAGAACAATTATTATACATCATTGCTTATGCTTATTACATTTTAACATCAATATTTTAGAGAGAATACCTTCTCCTATGGAGGAGGATATGGCGATGGTTTATGATTTTATAAATTGAGTTCCTGAGAAAGTAAACATACCAGAGTGTTTTACACAAATTTTGTACAATTTGATCTAAATGTAAATATAATAACGCTTATTTGAATCTAATTCTTCAAAATACAGACCTTCATTTCCTACCCTTTCTACCCAACCTTCTGCCAGCATTTTACGTTGGTTTTGAGGCGAAAAACTCCCAGCATCTAATCGTACTTTTCAATGTGCATTGTTTTGACAAAATTCATATAGTCCGTAGAAACCGTAATCAGATAGTAGTAAAACATCGGGTTTATGTTAAATATCAGTTAAAAGCTCACTCTCTAACTCTGCTACCTGAATCAAACGAGAACAATGGGCGGAAGCGTTATGTGGTTGCAGAATAGGTTTATTTCGATTACTTAACAAAGTCTAGTGGAAGAACGAATTGGAAAAATAAAGTTTTGGAAAATAGTTTAGTAAAATAATTTTGTGAAAATTAGCTAGTTCAAATAGTGTATTTTAGTGATGGGGATAGAGCCAGGTATTACAATCTGGGTCAATGCAAACCAAGAGGCAAAGGGCAAGAAACAGTTAGGGTAAAACAATAACACTCCCTCCACACATACAAGCATTATTTGAAATGATTTTTTGAATTATGAAGAGAAGAAATTCCTTCAACATAGTCTGAACAGACACTCAAGCCAGAACACTTGTTTTTCGCTCTCTTAGAATCATTGGCAGTTTCACAATATGTTAAGTTTAAAATATCTTTGCAAATAACTTGTAGTTATTATTTTAATAATATATTTATTGTTAGCAGTGGTGACTGACTACTTTCTTATTTCTGATACTTCTCTCTTAAACATATATAGTTACAAGCCGCCTTTACAAAACCGCTCACGCCACAAGCTACTACACTACAACAAAACGCACCAATTACATTTCAAAAGTATACCTTATTTTTAACGTAACGCACCATTTACATTTCAAAAGTATACCTTATTTTTAAACTTCATAAATTCCATCCAACTATTCCGTAAAACTCCACTATCAACAGTTCTGTCCACAGGAACAAGCTCAAATCCAAAATACATAGAAGATCCTTCTTGATATTCTTAATATATTAGAAGAGAATTGTGAAGTTCGATTTTTGAAAATAAAACAACTACAATTTTGCCAACGTTTCGAACAAATAAAAATGTCTTTATCAAGGCATTAAAAATGTAATATTTAAAACATGTCATTTAACACTGAACAATTTGATATACAAACTATTAAGCGATGCATACACATACACACATATGAGCATAATTTATTATGAAATGTGTGATTTTCTATGTCTTTTATCTTTAAAACATCTTTTACACTCGCCGCCAAAACATTCCAGCCACTTGAAAAAATACTGTTTCTATGTATACTTTTCAATTTTTTCATAATTTTTATCTTTCATAACTTTTATAGGTTAACTAATTTTTCAAAATAAAATAAAAAAATGCCATTAACCATTATAAAAAATAATAATAAAAAAATAGGATTATAAGGGAAATTTAATAAAATTAAGTATAAAAAATCTGGTGTGAAACACTCACACAACTTTCTCTTACTCCTGTTCACAAAATTATAATTGAATAATATTATAGTTTGTCTACAAAATTTAACGAAATTCGTCGAAAATTGAAAAAACGGTTCGCTAAAAGCGCACTTCCGGTTTACTAATTTTCTTAATACTCGGAATTTTGGTCATCTATTTATTTCTAATTAATTTTCTTTGGATGATAGAACTGTATAATCAACTATGATAGCAATTTAGAGGAAGCTGTAACCCCACCCCACCCCTAAAAATGCCCCCTGAATTTTCCCGGAGAAATGTTTAAAATAAAAGATGTAGATCATTGCATGTTTGGTTTATAAACAAAGTTTCAAGAAAATCGTCGGAGCCATTTTTGAGACAATCGTGAAAAAGTGAAGGAAACATTTAGTAAAGTGGTAATGGAAACGCATTTCCGGTTATCTGAGTTTTTTGAAACACGGAATTTCAATAACATATTTAATTGTAATTAACATTATTAAGAAGGCAGAATTGTCTAATAAACTGAAATAGCACTTTAGATGTAAATCTAACCCCACCCTTCCCCCGGGAAGTGCCCTTAAATGAATTTTCCCAGAGAAATGTTTCAAATAAAAGTTGTAGCTCTTTGTATATGTAGTTGATATACCAAGTTTAAAGAAAATCATCGGAGCTATTTTTGAGAAAATCGCAAAAACGTAAAAAGACACTAAGTAAATTGATACACTCGGTTGCAGAATTTTGACAGCTAACGTACTGTCAAATCCCATGCTGATACTAAACGGAAGATCAAGCTTCAACTTTCTACAGTTTTCATTTCTGAGCTATGCTGTTCACATACATACATTGATTTTATATTATTTTTTAATGGGATATTGCTAATACCGACTATTACCTCTTGTTGCCTTTATCACAGCTTGTAGGCGTCTCGGCATGCTCTGAATAAAATGGAAAATTTCGTTTTGTGACATTAGAGCCCGTTCGTTACGTGTCCGAACTATCAGAGAGCCTCGTTGGAAAGGCCTAGTGTGAACTAAATTCTATTGTGCTAATCTCTCACCTTGTCTCCTCCACAATCGTTTATGGCCGTCTGAAACCCTTAAGGAAAATTGGACATCACGATTCTCTTCTATGAATGTAAAATAACTTCAAAGATCCACCAAACGTAAATTATATCTTCTCCCCGGACATCTGGCTGTGCTATAAGACCATGCCATATCCATTGCCTATGCTTGTATGACTTGCTCAAGTTTACAATAAATATCCACTTGTCATTAAAAGTTATTTATTGTACAGTGTAGTAATACTGTTATCATATGTAACTGGTAAACTTATCCTATTACGTACAGGCAGAGTAATTATAACAACCTTCAAGACTTAAAGGAATGACAAAAAAAAAAACGTATAAGAAAGCAATCGTTTAATAGATGTCCAAAGTGATTTGCTGCAATTCTCGATTCAAGTGTCTCGTCAATCTATTGCAGATCACTTTGTCACTGAGATAGTGGAGTGGTTACCAAGAAAATCGGAACTCTTCGCTTCTTACTAGCATTCTTACTGTAATGGGTATTTTATGTTGTGGAGAATTACTTTTCTATTGTTAAGTGTGTTTTATGAATTGTTAAAGCAGATTTTTTTTTTTAATGAAAAATAAGTATGTGAACGAGAAAAATCCGTTGAATATTCGTTGATATATTCAATTTTGAAAATGTAGATAAATAAATGGCCTCTGCCTTCTGGTTGTTTTTATTCCATATTATTTTTGAGTTTATAGTCAAATAAGGTAAAAACAGATTCACAGTAGTTGTTCTAATAATTGGGCACCATCATTAAAGAATCATAAAGCAGGGGCCCTTTTAGTCAATTTTTATTGACTGCACTTATTACAGAGAATCAAGGATGGATTTGTTCGCAGGCTTCAGAAATTCTTTCTTAAAAAAATCTTCTGCAGGGTTTAAGTTGCCATAAACTTTATTTTTTAGGTATCTCCAGTGAATGTAATCCAGAGACGTCAGATCTGGTGAGCATGCGCGACACTGAATAGGACCGGGCATGCTAATTCATTTACCGGTTTAAGCGAGTACTCTCAAGTTTTCGGAAGTACCTTTATGAACGTGAGTTGGATGCAATGTTTTACACCCTAAAGTCATGCTCCCGCATCTGTAACACGCCGTCTTGCTGTTTAGCTTTTCAGATTCTTAAAACTCAGCATCCAACTCACGTTTGTAAAGGTATCTGATCGATTTACCAAGCGCAATCATTTCGTTTACGGTTTAAATATCTTCAATTTCTATCTGGTATATATATCCCCTCCACCTCTATACTTAGGTTAGGGTAATTGAGTAAAAGTTTCCAAGATCAAAGAAAAAATGTCTATTATTTTATCCGTCGTAGCATGGCTTCATTATTTTGGTTCTGACCCGTTTCGGAATTTCACCCATCCGCAGAGAACTGGGGATTTACTCCCCAGATGATGTTCTGGATTTATTTTATAGTTTGTTTTCGAGCATTTATCCAAGTGCGCCGGGATAACCCTTCTGCATTGGCGATTGTGTGAATCATTGGAGTTTTTCGGAAGTACCTTTACAAACGTGATTTGGATGCTGAGTTTTAAGAATCTGAAAAGCTAAACAACAAGACGGCGTGTTACAGATGCGGGAGCATGACTTTAAGGTGTAAAACATAGCATCCAACTCATGTTCGTAAAGGTACTTCCGAAAAACTCCAATGATTCGCACAATTGCTAGCGATTATCTCCGGATCGCACAATAATTCCTTCGTGCCTTGGACAAGGCATGGCTTTAATAGACCGGTTCCTTGCCGTTGAAAACTTGAGAAAACACGATTCCGATGCCGTGTGTACATTATCTTAACTAGAGATTTTCATGAATTACTAGAACAATCAAAGGAAAATATCTAGCATCAGAGACATTTTCCGTGGAAGCCTGCTTCATTTTGTGGTCATCGACCGGTTTCGGGCGTTCGACCATCTTCAGGATGCGCTTTTCAGGCAGTGTGCCAAAACAGACTCGTACAGAGACTTAGTTTCACACTAACTGAGGTGTATGTTTAAAATACTAAACTCTTAAACTAGGTAAAGGGATATGGCCAGATGGGTGGGAAAACACGTGTTTGGGTTGTTAAAGGGCAAATTCTTTTCTTACAGTGGACGCGGGGGTCTAATGTTTAAACTCTGTTAATGTTAATATAGAATCAATTACGTCAATTAAAGTAATAATCAACAAAGCTTAAAAGAAAATTTGTGAACAGTAAATCGCAGTTTATTTAAAAAAAAAGAAAAACAAAAAGTAAGTGCTAGATTTAATTCACTTTCCACCATTTACTTTCTTTTCAGTACTTCAGTTAAAGAGATAAGAGACTTATCACAAGCACTGAAGGAAATTTAAATAAAAGAAAGTTAATGAAAAGGAAGTAAAGAGTTATACAACTATTAAATTAAAGTTGTGACAGGAAATTAATGATTAAATAGATATTCCGGTGCAAACACTAAACAAAACTAGATTTACAAAAACTAAGTAATCAAAACTATTACATTATGATGGAAAAATACAATTTTCATTTCTACATTTCGTTTAAGATCTATCATCGCTTTTCCTTTTTCTAGAAAAACAAAAAACAAAAACAAACCAACAAATAAATAACTCGATTCTGATTATATAAATAATATTCTTAATCGAATATCTTTATCTGATCGATTTACCAAGCGCAATCTTTTCGATTACGGTTTAAATATCTTCAATTTCTATCTGGTGTATATATCCCCTCCACCTCTATACTTAGGTTAGGGTAATTGAGTAAAAGTTTCCAAGATCAAAGAAAAAATGTCTATTATTTTATCCGTCGTAGTATGGCTTCATTATTTTGGTTCTGACCCGTTTCGGAATTTCACCCATCGTCAGAGAACTGGGGATTTACTCCCCAGATGATGTTCTGGATTTATTATATAGTTTGTTTAAATCTAGGTTACTCATACGGTTTTAGTGTGGTAGTGTATCATTGAGTTACGATCCGCTAGACAGCTGCTTGGTGATATTTAATGCCTGGCTTGTCTGGCGGTCACTAGTGCGTTTCAGACCACGCCCACTGCAGCTATGGAGACTTCGTTGGAAATGCCACTGGTCTTTGTGGAGGTGAAAAACTTGGCAATGAAAAAAACCTGTTATAGAATTAAACAGGCAGGTTTCTGGCAAGGCAAAGGATATGGTCATTCTACCATTCATCGCGAGATGCTATTAAAGGTTTTTATTACAGGTTTCCATTCTGATAGCGTGTTGAAGACTTTGATCACTCTTCAGTATCAGGATACCTTCTTCCAGAATGGATGACAGGTCTGGACCTCTTAGTGACTGGCCCACTGTTTACCACGCTGAAGTTTATACTATTCTTTGTAGTATTTTGGATGAGAGGCAACACTAATTTGAAAGGTGTTTGTATTCTCTTGGATAATCAAGCTGCGTTGAAGGCGGCGAGATCATGGGTCTTCACTTCTAGTTGATACTGGAGTGTTCTAAAAGACGGGAAGAGCTTTCTTCTTTAAAAGATGCACTTCTACTCTGAGTGCCAGGACATATGGGTATTTTCAGAAATGAAATGATGGATAGGTTTGCCACATTAGGCGCCTCTCTTCCTTTCATTGGCCCTTCAGCCTGCTGTTGGCGTATCTTTTGGCACATGCCTGTCAAGCTTCCAGTCATGGACAGCTTTTATAGCACTTATCCCCATAGATGAGCACAGTGGATTGTCGGCAGTCTAAGATGCTCCTCTATGTGAAATAAAATTTAATGACTTAGAGATCGACCAGGGGATAAACGACATACCACAAATATCTCTGAGTTGCGTTTTTGGGGTTCATACAGGACCCCTTTTTGTATGGTTTGTGAGACAGAGGAGGAAACACCCATACATCTCATGACGGATTATTTGGGCTGTGAAGAAATTAGGTTCAGGACCTTTGGCCGGAAGTGAATGTCGGTGGCAGAGCCTTAGGCTATATCCTTTTAAGGTTATGGTCCAATTTTTTTCGGGCTTTGGCAAATAGGTGGGTGAACCCGGGCCTGAACTTTTGTTCAAAATCTGGTATTTGTTATCCATTTGGGACAGCTATATTGGCCCATTGAGGCTTTGGTTAGCGTAAGGTTTGGCCCTTCCCTTCTTGAATAATAATAATGTTTTTCTCAATTGAATCATCAATTCAACCAGCATAATAAAGGATGTTTTTTTTTAATCAATTGGTTAAAAATCTTAGTCTGAGATGGGTGAGAATCCCAAACCTGTCAAAACCAATATAATGATGCTACACCGGATAAAATCATAATGTTATCCAGCATTGCGTACCCAAGTACATATTCATTAAAAAAAATTTGTCAATTTTGTGTTATCTGCAGTAAGAGAAAATCCTGTGAAATTTTCTCATCAGAACCTTCTTCAATCGTATTGCAAGTTAACTGAGAATGCCACAATTCTCTTCTTCTAGCTGGATTTTCTCTTCTGGAAATTCCTTTTAAATGAACGGTAATCCGATTTTGGCAAGTAGTGAGACCTCTAGAGACGTGGAGAGCTAATTTTCTATGAAATTGTTAAATTTTCCTTCATCAGATCCCTTTACTCTTACAATCACTTTCTACACTACACCTACTTACTCTTCTATCACATTTTCTACATTTTATTTTAAATTTCGTTACGTTTTCCGGCTTTTCATTTAGTCAATATCCTTAAGGGCATAGAAGTTATCTTATGCCAGGGTAAATCTTTTATTTTATATTTTATTGAATAACTATTTCTCATATATGTCTTCATACTTCATATTCTCTCAGGGAACCATGATTTTAACCATGTTCCACTCCTTAACGCTTTTCATTGCCCTAAATAAAAATCTTTGTTGCAGCTTTGGTAATCAGAATGTGCTTCCACACTGAAACTGCAGCAGTACATTGATTTTTCTTTTATGTTGAATTCAGGTCAATACCGGCTTCATGTACCCAAATTTTGTGTTCAATGCTGGAATCCATTTTGTCTTTTACTTACTTCTCCTTATTGGTAAAAGTTTTCAACTACTCGTAGTAATAATCGCACCTCAGGAGACCTACATTGGGTACGATATTGCCACTGCGTTTTTTTGCCATTGTTTTTTTCAAGGCTTAAAAAATAGAATAATATTTAAAACATATCACTTAACAATGAACAATTTGATAAACAAACTATTAAGTGAAGAGGAGAGGCATTAGCTCAGTGGTTAGCGCACTGGACTCCCACGCGGAGTACCCGGTTCGAGCCCAGCTGTGGTACCCTTAGACTTTTTTCTTCCTAAAAACACTGTAACTGTAACACGGCCGGCAGTGTACTGAGAAGGCTCCAGACGCCAATGACCATAGAAGATCACACGCCTCAAATTAAAAAAAAAAATAGCGTTCAGGGATACGATATTTGTTTTCTGGAGGGCTGAAATTCTCGTGAAGTTTACATCGGCATGCTTAGATAGCACTGTGTAAGTTGTGTGAATATTGTGAACTTCAGGCAAAGTGTGCCTGATTTGCAACACGCAAGACAACCAATTGGGGTTGTGAGAAGGCTGAGGGGCGCCAATGACCATAGATGATGACGCGCCTTAAATGAGAAAAAACAGAAAACTTCTCGTAATTATATGAGTGTCTAAGCATGCTAGTTGGATTGTTCTTAATCTCCACTATTCATCTGTACAGTAAGAGCTTACTGAACTATCATTTTACTCAGTGTACACTAAAATGTTCCTCTGACCTAGCATGAATTCAGCTTTCTTGGATTTGGAAGGATGCCAAGCTTGTAGTTTTCTGGAATGGTAAAGAGCATTTCATTACTTAAGTGGCCCATTCTTTAGCTCACTAGTTTAAATTGTATTTGTTAGGAGCTATGGTTGAAGGTTAATAGCAGAAGTCCGTATTACTTCGTTATTATTTTGCTCACATTCCTCAATTTACTTTTGAGGAAAATCTGCATACAACAGTAAGAAAAAATAAAAATTAAAAACTACGATTTCAATATTTTTTCCAAAGAAAAATTAACTTTATTAATTATCTAACTACTGTTTTGAAGTAGTATTGCGATCATGTAAAAAATTTTTTTGATATCGTGTTCCCAGTTTTGATAACGTGATATCCGGTGTTTTCACCGGAAATACATGGTTTTGAAGTCCTGAGTCAGAAAAAAGTGGTTTTTAAAAATTGGTGTATACATAAGATCTGCCAATAAGGTTTTGAACAAAAATCGGTCAACCGGAAATAATACTTAACTGATTGGATTTATCTTCATATTTTTTTTTTTTTTTGTAATTTTCTTGGCATATTAAACTATGACATCTAAAAGAGTTACCAACTTTTATTTGAAACATTTCTCTGGGAAAATTCATTTAAGGAGACTTTTGATGGAGGGGGTGTGATTATGTTTTCCACTAAAGTGTCAACTAAATAATATAAATTACAATGAAATATGATGTCAAAATTCTGAATTTAAAGCGAATTGGGTCAACGGAAGTGCTAAGTTACTGAACAGGTTTTTCAATTTCCGGTGATTTCCCGCAATAACAACACTGACGTTTTTAAAACACTAATAAGAATTATAAGTGTGATGAAAATTTGCCATTTCCGTAAAATTGCAGAAGAGAAAATTGTGTGAGTGTTTCACACTAGATTTTTTTTATTCTTTCTCCTTATGTTTAACTTTAATAAAATAAAAAACTGAATGAAAATGCAAAAAGAATATTACTGGTCTGGTTGTTAGAAGGGCGTGCAAAGTTTCTATAATAAAGATGAAGAAAAAAGTAGATATGTAAAATTGGAGTTAATCAGGGGCTATCTGTATTCTTGGGATGACAGACAGCCAAGCAGTAGTAAAGGATGTAGATTGGCCTAGAAGCGTAGGCAAATACTGTTCAGTGTACATACTAGATATACATACATACGAGCCAACTCATACCACCCTCTCCTGATGTATTCCACACAATACAGGCATGAGCGCATCCTGCAACCAGCTATGGCCACTACTAGCCTTCCTGTACTCTAGAGAATACTTCACGGCAACTCCTTTTCCTTCATACCTCTATTTTTTCCTTTTTTTTTTTTTTTTTACTTCCTTTCTACAGCATCCTTTCTGCTTATACACCAGTCCATTTACTAAGCACGCAGAGAGTAAGAAAGAGAAGATATCCCACTGGATTTTACTATCTCGGTGTAAGTGCTCAGTATCTATATGTCCATATCAAATTCTTTGCTAACTACTGCAACAATAAATTTGCCCGGCAGATTCAAACGAAACACAAATTTAAAATATTCTTAATTATAAGAAAAGTTATCCAATTTGTATAATTATTGTAATTAACTGCTGCAGGAAGGTTTGTAAATGTGTCATACAAGTTTTGTATTTCTAGTTTTGGATGCCATTTTGAAATTAAGCATTAATTGAAATCTGTTTTTTTTCTCTCATGTTACAGCATACATTTAATACTAGTCATTTCACATAGGAATAAGAAAGTTTCACGCTCTTTCCTACACTGCTGCAGCATGATATTGCGAGGTTTCCACGTTGTCCTTGTTTTAAATGATTTGCGTTGGGAAGTGCTTCTACTTCCAGAGACCTGGCAACAGCGTTCATCACTTCATTCCAGAAGTGGGAAAAAATTCTCTGTATGGAATAAAATTTAATGACCTAGTGGAATAACGACATACCATAAGAAGAAGGCCTTCAAAAAAATGGCAACACCTTGGGACAAGGTTTACCATTTTACTAAATGACATTTTTTTTTTCTTCACTTTCTCGCGATTATCTCAAAAACGGCTTGGAAGATTTTCTTTAAACTACCTATATAAACTACACATACAAAGATCTACACTTTTATCTAAAACATATCTCTGGGAAAATTCATTTAAGGGCACTTTTTAGAGGATGGGTTTTGTTTTTCTCTATAGTGCTATCACAGTTGATTATACAATTCTATCATCCAAACAAAATTAATTAGAAATAAATATTTGGCCAAAATTTCCCGGTTTCAAGAAAATTAGTAAACCGGAAGTGCGCTTTTACTGAACATTTTTTTTTTTTTTCAGTTTTCGAGTCGAATTTCATTAAATTCGTTTTTAAACACTGACTATAAAATTTCTCAATTACAATTTTGAGAAATGGGAGATATGTTGAAAAATTGTATTGTAATATTGATGAAAAATTAATAAAATTCAAACTTTGTATCACAATTTTCCCAGAACTTTAAATATATCCAGCGTTTTTTTTCCAGAAAGTATTGATTCCCATCTCATCAGAAGTGAGATAGGCCGGTCACGATCGAATAAGATATGAGATGTCTGGGCAAAAATAAGATTCAAAGTGACGGATTATCTATCATTCTTCTTAAAGAAATCTCTTAAAGAACAAGAGGATAGTACCAGCTGATTCTGTGGCAAGATGGAGGAGATTTCCTTTTGAGGACTGCTCTTGCTATCATCAAGAGAAGGTTTAGAAGGGTGAGTAAATTACGTGTACAAGAGAGAAGGAAATATCCTGCCTAATATTTTTCTATAATTTTGTAAATTGGGGAAGATATGCTACAGTAGATCTGTCTTAACCAGGCGCACCCCTAGGGGGCAAAATAGTTCTCTTAAGATTCTAGTGCAGTGATTTCCTTCTCAAAAAAAAAAAAAAAAAAAAAATATATCCATTCTAACATCCTGAGTTTTCTATTTTTGACAAGTGACCAGAATAAAAATCAATAAATACTTTTCAGCTTTCTAGGCGTATTTTAGAGCGAGTTGCCTAAATTCCAACCCAAGAGAAGGTTCTTATATAAGACCAGAATTTGATATACAAAGCTATATCGCTCATTCTCGAATCCTTTATCAATATCAATATCAACTAATATGCAAAAAATTTTTTGGATAATTCTCTCGAATAATAAGGGCGCAAAATTTATTAAAGTTTCACCATACTTCCTGGGATTTCAAAAATAGAACAGCAATGCCAGGCTAGGGAAGCAACTTTAATTATTGGAAATTTTATATTCTTCTGTTTTTGAGTAGATTAAATTAGAAACGGAGGAAAGGAGCGAGCCTCATTCCACTGCGACCTACAAGACGAAGTCTATTGTGGATCCCTTTAAATTATAGCACAATCCCCAGCTTTGCCCTCCTAATCAATCCTAGCAAAGCTGATAGTGGCTCCGTCATGAAGCTCATAGCTTCGGGATTGCCTGTCCCCAATTGAAGGAACCTTATCCTCGCCAGGCCGGCGAACTCACAAAGGATGTGCGCTGGAGATTCTTCCACTGCCTTGCAGTATCGGCATACCGCACTACCCGCAAGTTGTGACTGTTCAGCCTACAATGCCCTGTTAGTAGACCCGCAATTAGCCTTATATCCGTTCGGGTATGGCTCAGTAGATCTCTAGTAAATTTAGACAAATGTCTCTTGATAAAGAGCCTTTGCCTGCCTCTGTCCTGGTGTTCTTTCCCACCAACGCAGACGCTATTCTTCTATCCAACCTTTGATAGAAGTTTGAATAAGCTCTTGGACAAGCCGCAGAAGGGTTCGGGGTCTATAAAGGTATCCTGCGAACCCTCCCTCGCTAGGGCATCCGCTCTTTAATTGCCCAGAAACCCCGCATGTCCCGGCACCCAGGCGAGTGTCAGTTTATTCCGAGTACCCACCTTGGTTAGGGCAAGTAGGCTATCCCACACCAGTCTTGAGACTATTTGGTTTGAGGAAAATGCCTTCAGGGCTGCCTGACGATCAGAGTGTATGGCCACTCTTCTGCTCACTATGCCTTGCCTTATAATCTCCCTTTGAGTAAAAAATGGAACGAAAATTAAAAAAAAAAAAAGATATCGATCTCCATCACTTCACAGTAAATTAATGCCACTTTTTCAAGCATGCCATTTTAAGGAGGGCTTAACGTCCTACTAACTACCAATTCCATGACTTCAGTATTTCATTTTTAAAAAACAGAAAGTTTATATAACTAATTAAATGGAACAATAAATTGAAAAAATAAAGAAATATATAGAACAGCAACAATAAGGAGAATTTATTGTACATATAAGCAAATTAAAC